>JBCAUI010003529.1:0-10314 GCA_038406195.1 Haplosyllis anthogorgicola
CAGAACAAGTGAAGAAGCACTATGAATATGGCACTAAAACAAACAGTTGTATTGTGTCCCTGACATCACCTCTCTTGTTGATCTGACCCTAGAGTCTCCTACAGTTTGTTTAAGTAGCTCTATTCACAGTTGAAGAGCTCATGAATCTACAGAACCATATGAGACTCTTCTCTCCACGGCTTCTGATTAACTCTATTCAGACCTATAAATGAAAGTCCTGTTGAGGAATATGTGCAGTGCATGTCAATCTGAGTCTATATTTGTCAATTATTTGGAAATAATAGAAAATTACGTTGGCTTTTGGGAGTAGAATAAGCAGTGTACAGGTTTAATTTTTCCCGAAGTGACTGAGTGCGTTGATGACAGACAATAAAAGACATGATAACAACTACAAAAACTTGAGATGTTCTCCTTTGTTCCCAGAACGTTTTGTTGCAATTATACGTACAGCGGGTACAGATAACTAAGTGGTGTAACGAAAGACAATACGATGTCTAACAGAGCCAAGTTACCTCCTCAATGTGTAAAATATTACCAGATGAACAACATCTCAACCAGATGGTGAAATACTGATTCTGGAACAGAATGCACAGATGTCAGAGCCCGTGGTTTGTGTTTACATTCACAGTAACAAGATTTCTTCTCTAATCTTACGAAGATGCCCACATTCAAACGGAAAACCGATTATTGCAGGTATTTTTGTCTCTCGCATGATGCATGCCCTGTTCCAGGACAGGCGCTACTGATACCCTTATCCTGGATTTAGGGCACAACAACTCTTAGACAGGCTCATTCTCAGGGCCTTTAACGCAGAAACTGGGGACAATATTTGAAACCAGTGTAGAAAATTTACATTGATCATGATAGATGTGACTCGTACAATACACTACCTTACAAATGAGTAGGCACAAGACACTGAGAACACTTCATGCCTGTGCCACTGGTGTCGGTCTCTTGTCGATGTCTCCAGCAGTTTGTTCAAGTAGCTGAAGAGCTTATGAATCTACACAGAACCATATGAGACCATAGTACCTCATTTTGATGGACTCGTTGTATTGCAATTAATAGTGTTGATAGATAGTTGTGTATTTGTACAGTTAACCACTGTCTGATATCACATTGGCATAAAATGAAGTCATACGTCATTCGGGGATTCTTGGTTATTTCTTGTTCTGAGACCATTTAATTGGTAGCAGCTCCCTTCGTCATTCCACTGGCCTCTGTGACTTTTCCCGAGAAATTTATTAACACACTCTAAGAAATTTACTTGGCCGAAGAGTTAGGCATAAAATTACGAATAAGAAATATCTTCAAATACCCGTTGGAGCATCATAATCTCTGTCAAAGGATCACTCTATCTGGGAACACAGTGCATCGACTGTCAACACTGGCCCAGCATTGGCTTCCTCCCTGCACTAGCAATTGCAATCATGTGACAGTCAGGAGCATTGTTTTAACTGCCATAGCCAGTTCAAATTAGACAACAAGTGTTTGCCACTTTACTTAAATAAAACTCTGTTCATAAAAAGACTAGTCTGTTCATAAAAAATCTAGTCTAAATAGACTAGATACGCTGTCCTTTTATAATCCCACCAATACATACACATATTAACGGCTACAGGTGTTCGGGTGCAGCCGTCTCTCTGTGATTGATAGCGCCGACATAGCGCGGATAATTCCGTGTGTCGACCGCTGATTACAGGCGGAGCCGACGAGAGAGTACTCGGGCTGGGGCCGACAGATACTTTGTTGATTGGTCGGGTCATGCTTTGGTAGAAAGACATGCTGCTGTTTTTCCAAGTCATGCTTGCGTGAGAGATGTACTGCTGATTGGTTAATCTGCATCTTATTAATCATACACGATCCTACTGTCGTTATGTTACTTTTCTGTATAGTGTGATAGAGGTCATAATCTTGGGCTACTAAGTAAACACCCAGGTTACGTCCGCAGAAAAAAAACCAATAAAATAATGAGACGAGAAACTCATGTGGCCCTTGTTCAATAAAGATGGATTATTGTAGACGGATTATTCAACTCTAAAACGGTTAACTACGTTCCACCTCTGTGTTACCGCTTCGCACTGATCCACACTAGTTTTTTTTACTCCAGCGTGAACACGTTTCTATCAATTTGGAAACGTTTATAACAAAAGAATTAAAAAAACTAAAAAATTTAACGCTGTGCTTCCTGAAAAGTAGTAATTTCATGATTTGATTTCTGCGTCCTACCAATGCAGTTTTAAACAATTTAAACCAGAGTTGAGTCAAGAAAAGTATGTGGTATGGCATAACCAGATCCTAAGTCTGAGGCAAACGTTTGATAACCGTATGGAATTTCTCAGTTTGTCTTACACGTGAAAGTTTACAGTACACATCCCTGTTGGTGGAAAAAGGCAGGTGTCGCATCAAATGTGACCGACGGAATCACACCTATCAAGCAAGGAAGAATGCAGGTAAGAGAACCACCTTGGCTTTGAAATACATTTGGTGGTAGACTCACACGAAGTCCAAAACATTGGTAGCCAGTGGTCCGACAAATGGACCCTGGTCCAACAAAATAATTAAAAGAAATTAAAAATAGAGCCGTTACGTCTAAAGTAATGTCGTGTGTCTGTGAAATAACATCACAATGCTACCAAAGCAATGTCATGGTAACAGAACTATTTCTTGGTACTACTTCTTGGCACAGGAACGTGGAATATGGGATGAACCTCATTTTCGCATTCTGTGTTTTTTAGGCTGAAGGCCACATACTCTGTCATTCGACAGACAACAAAGTTGACGTTTAACGTGTGTCGTGATCTCTCTGTTCGGTTTGTTCTCGCCTCAGCAACAGTTGTTGTTGTTGTTAGAAACAATAAGCGTTCAAGCGTTCTCTTGTCGTAACCTTGGACGTTATCATTCGCTTGTCTACTGTTGTATCAGTTCTGTACGTAACTCCATGGTCAGCGGCTTTACAAAGTGCTCAGCGTAAATGAAATCAATTGTAATTCTTCCTGTGAATGCACAGGCTGACTCAAATCATTAAATAAAAGATAAAAATTCAAAGTTCAATCCTTTGTTCACGTCCAATGTTATTTTGAGTGTTCCACGGTGTTATTCAATGTCAATACTTGACACAATTTACACATTAAGATACAGTTGAAAATCTGTTTTCAATAGAGTCACGTGGAGAATCTGATGGCTTTGCTAAGGATTTAGAAGTTCAATGACTGCATCACAGATAATCTTGATTTTGCATGAGAGAAAGGGTAATTTCCAACTGTAGGGCTCAAATGCTGCGTTGCTTCTACTAAACACTAGAAAATAACACAAGGAAATCAATTGACTGCAGTGCGTATGTGCTACAGAAAAAGGTTTGCCCATGCAGAAAAAATGGCCTCACATAGCAGACTTACAGTCGGTAATTCGGACATACTTAAGGGGGAATACGGTAGATCTACCAGGCCCGGATTCAGGATTTCCCGCAGGGAGCGCCCACCCAAAAAATCTTGAAAAAAAACCCTAAAAGATTGGGGGGGAGGAATCCGCAAAAAGTGAATGAAAATGAAAAAAAAATTTTCCAATCGCAGGGGCGCGCCTACCGCTCCGTGGATCCGCCAATGTCTATGAACGGTACTGATGTAAGTGTCTCGTCCCATTATCCGTCACGGCCTCTCACTAAACACTACGTACTAACCGTACGAGACAGCCGTGCTCTACTAACCTTTATCTACAGCTTTTATTTGTGCTTAAAATGTTGAGGCTGATAATGACAGACAGGACCCGGTTAGAAGCCTCATCTGCTTGACTCTATCAGAATGCCGTCTTTATTGTATCCTCAGGCAGGTTCTGTGAGGAAGGAAGTAAGCAACTACCGGATATACTCGAATTTATAGTCCGGGATTGTAAGTGAGAAATGCTAGTTTTGTGGCATACAAACTACTGGACATATTCGAATTTTTATTCCTGGGATTGCAGCTTAGAAATACCAACTTTGTGCTGTATCAATTTCGTTTTCTATCGCTCTGTAGACAACGACATCGCGCAGGTTTGTTTTCATCAAGTCAGTTTTCTAAATTTCATTAGAATCACTGTTTCTGCATGCCTAACACGAAGTTGTAATTGTTGTCTGATTCATTTGGATCACTTTTCTATTGTGTGTTGTGTAACTCCAATCAGAAAACTCTGGATAAAACTATTACAGAAACATTGATTATAAACATTTTCATATGCGCCATTGATGCCTACAAAAGCATAGCATAAAAATGATAAGTTCAAAAGCTCATAGAATTTAATCCTCTATTCGTATCAAAGTAAAGCCCGTCTGCTTGTACATGATTGCATATAAGACTGTATTTTAACACGAAGAGTCTCTTTTCATGAACCACAAATCAAGATGACAGTGTATGATGGTAGCTTGAAGTATTTCATGTCTCAAGTTTTACAGGATCTACTTGATGATCAAATATTGAAAGCTATCAGTAATGTGAATTTTTTAGTTATTTTGTCAGCGGACTTAAAGTTTGGTGAGCTACAAATCGAGATTTTTCGACACCTGGAGCTGGTTCACATGGTTTTTTAAACCACCACTGACTTGCGTGTTTTGTCTACATCATTTAATAATATACCGTATAATTTTTCAGTTTCACTTATTTAAGTGAGGGAGTAGTCAAAACCTTCTCAACACATAAAATCCATCGGTATCGCTGCTACTTCACCTGGTATTTTATGTTATTTTCCATCGTCAGGCTGAATTAAAAGAGGTAATAAGATGTAGCTATAGTAAGACATAACAGTACATTGAACAATACAACGTAGGTAGAGCTTTACCAAACGTAACGAAGGCAGAATTTCGTAATGGACTTTAACCGTGTATGAGAACATTTTCAATTTATAATTTTTAAACTGAAAAACGGAGATTCGACCACCCATTTCCTCGTTTTTAGATCTTGAAATTACACAAAAACTAGAAGACAGAAAAACAAAGATTTAATAACCTGATTTTTCTCTCCTTCAGGTTCCTAAAACTGTTTATTGACAAGGATCTGTGAATAATTGCCATTTAGCCACAGTGGGAAATAACAGGTAGCTGGAGCTTTACCGGACCTAACACAGACGGAATATGGTAGTAGACTTTACCAAACATAACGTCACTTGCACGCTTAGATTTTAAAAAGAAGGCATTTTTACCGTCAATATTCAGTTGTATGTTTTCTCATTTGAAGCAAAAACATTGATTTTATCTGTTTAAATTAAAACAGCTGCTGCCAATACATGGAAATAAGTGTGATGATAAGTAGATGTATTGTTCCTGTATTGTGATACAGATGTATGTAAACCAACTGTCAAGTGCACTTAATTAAATGTGTTGATCAATTCAAGTGTTTGGAAGCATGTGATTCCACCAATGACCATCATCCATTCATCATTATTTGTTATTTAGTTAAGCTTAATTGAAACTATTTAAAGTTAAATGATTGCTTCTGAAAATTGATTAATACAGTGATGCAATTTTAACTGTTTAAGCTTAAACTGGGAACAGTTTAAATTTGTGCAAGATAATTGTGTTGAGTGTATCAAGAATTTAAGTGCATGCAATAATGCACACAAATGTTGTAAATTTTTGTGCAGTAGTCTGTTTGAATTATTTTTATATTTTTATGGTATTGGTAAAGGCTACAAAGCTATTAAGCCTAAGCAATTCTCAGTGCTCCTCTTGGTAATTTGAGGGATTAAAGACTTTAAAACTTTTAAAACAGATTCACACACTGAAAAGAGTGTAATGTTGCCTGAGGCTTGTCATGATGTGTGAAGACATTTATGGAAAGTGTGTGATATTAATTGAGTAGTAATAAATATTGGTGATAGAGCTCTTAGAATCACATCACATCAGCATTACCTTCCACACAACAGACATTTATATGGATTACTGACTTCTTAATTGCTGCACTACATACTATCAATTGTTTTATGAGCACAGTGGAAGGAGGATCTTTATTAGATCAAATCTGCTTTCTATGAGAAGCTGTAATGTGATCTATCAGAAGAATTTCTCCTGATACACTGTGGTATTATTGAGTTTTGAATATTATTTCACATAAGTTTTTGAATAGTAGTTGAACACATAGAAATAAGAAGTAATATTTTGTTACTGATTTCATCCATTCTGATATTTTTGTTGGATGTGAGTGAATATGATGAGGCTAAAGTATTACAAGCCTTCTGTATCAGAGGGGGGACAATAGAGGTCTTTGTTTGCGTTAATAAAATCACGCTGAGCCACTGTTCCAAACTAAAAAATAACTAGTATTGAAATAGGAAAAAAAGCCCATTGAGTGATTTGCAACTTAACCATTTATTCCCAGGTTTCCCGAGAAAAGATTTACATCCCATTGACTATGTTGAATCCACCTGAGTTTTTTATCTAGACTGGGTTCAGCATAAACCGTAAAATATACACCTTCTAACATGTATGTAATATGTTTATTTTGGCAAAGCTAATTTAACCCTGACTTGAGGTAAGGTTATCAATCAGCCAATGACTGAACTCAGAAATAATGACAAATTGTGAACAACACTAGCAGAAACCCGTCCCTTAGACGATTCTGAGGGAATCCTGCATCTGTGATGTGCTTTTGTTGACTTCATTCCCAGCCAATAAGAAACTTATGTGAGATCTCATTAACATAATGTATTATTACCTACCGCCCGCGTATGCGGGAAGGTAATGTTTTCAGTCGTGTGTGTGTGTGTGTGTGTGTTTGTCTGTCTGTCTGGCTGTCTGTCTGTACAGGCTATAACTTTTGAACTGCTTGACCTAGAAACTTCATTTTTGGTATGGTGGTATCTTTATAATATCTAGGTCAAGTTTGAGTACAATGGTCATTGGGTTAAGTTCAAGGTCACAGCTGTAAAAATTGTGTTATTTTTCACTAATGTTTGCCAATATCATATGTTTCAATGTTAGTTCCAAGTAAATGAGATCAAGATCAAAATATAGGTAAAGGTCATTTAAAGGTCAAGGTCATTTGAAGGTTTAGAGTTTCTACATTTTTGCAATGTTTTCATGTCTTTGCTGTTTTAATGACTATTGGCAGAGCGGGCAGTTCGGCCTTCGATTGAAAGGCATTCTTTTTGTGCTATGTGATTGGATAAGACTTCCAAAGTTCCAAAGATCATTGAGTTCAAAGTGTCAGCTACGTGACAGAATCGAGCCTTGTAGAGGGTTAGTAGTATGATAAAAAAGTCCTTCAGTAGCCGATTAGTCGGTTTGAGTGCAGAGGGTGGGGAGGGTGGCAGGGTGGCAGGGTGGGGAGGGTGGCAGGGTGGCAGGGTGCAGGGAGCGGCTGCACAATGTGCGGAATAATGGAAATTTTAAGCAATATTCATGCATAATGTTGCTGCAAATTACAGAGCAGTGAGTTCATATTGCATCAATGTGATTTATTACATGATAAAACATGCAATATTATGAGAAACATATTGGAAATGGCACTTTTGTTCTGATGTATTGGGACATAATTAACAGTCTTTCTCTACCGCTTCCTTCGTTCCATGTAACCTTTGTGTGCTCAAGTTCACCACTGAGTATAAGTTGAGAGTTCATTTAAATAAATGTAATTCGTCAAGAAATTTAACAATTTAAAAAGGTTACATACAGGTAGTTTTCTGGTCAATTGAATATTTGTTATACAGGTCCCAGATCCAACCTGCAAGTACAATTGTCTATCGAATGAAATTCGATAAGACCAGGTGGTCGACAGGCTGAAAAACTGACATCAATTCATCTAAAATGACAGCACTCAATGATGTCATAAAATACAATGTTAGAGTATGAAGTTAAAACAGTGGTCACGTTTGACAGACAAGAAGCAATTATACAAAAATAATTACAAATTCTTTTCTTTATTATTTAGCATCGAATTGTTCAAACTTAAAAAAATCCCACAATTTGTCAGTTGATAATTGGCTAAATCTCTTTGTGTTAATTCTACATGTCTAAGATGGACCAAAACGTTATGATGCAAGACTCCTCCCGGTGTTAATAAGTACAACCATTAGTTGTGAAAACAAAGCAGCAGTAGTGATAGATGATGTAACATCTCAACCAGTGTTGTATAACAATACATAACATGGAAAATGGGCTCAAAAATCATTACAGCATCATTTAACAAATTACTGGCACTTAGGCTCAAAGTAACTGAGTGACACATTTCTGGGAAGGAAAGCTGAATTCTTTGCATGCAATGTAGAGATGGTAGATCACAAGCAAACAAATTAAAATATTGCATGTATTGTGTGAGGCTTCTTAGCGGGAAGATGCAAACAACGTACAATGCAGTGAGGTACATGTGCAACAGTAATTGATCCTCATGCATCAGCAATGAGGGTGTATGTATCGGACGAAATCTACATTTGTGTTCTGGGCCGCCATTGCAAAATGTTGACCAGGACTCCCCACACCCCACCCGGACTGGAGAAAATGCATTTCTGGCCATTTCAGACCATTAAAGGAAAACGTCGGGGGAGGCATGAGGGTCAGTGCTCTATCAGGACACCTCGTTAAGCAAATGTCTTCCTCACATTAAATTAGAAAAAGATCAAATGTTGGAATGGAAATAATGACAATAACTTCTCTGTAAACCTTAGACCCTTAGAATGTCTTTATACTGTTTCGCTTTAAAAATAAAACAAAATTGAAAAGCAATCCTATGCTATTTGAAGTGAGCAGTGAAGTGCAATAAAAGCGACTTCATTCTAGAAAATGAATACAAATATTTAAATAAAAATACTAATGTTGTTTGAGTTAAAATTGAACTGTATGTTAGCTATCTATTTGCTTCATTGACATATTGAAACAGTTATTGCTCTCAAAGGCAAAATATTTCCTCAAAAACTAAAACTCTGCTGGGAATACTCTACTACAAATTATGTTTGCTTGAATCTCTTGGGTAAACATGTTATACAGAATTATCAATGGACCATTGCCTCCAATCTAAAAGTCAAGAAGGAAAATTCCTTCTCTTAATTTTGTTTGTTTTATCATTTAATTATCATTTCGCATTGTGTGAGTCCTGATTGTTACAACAGTGATTAAGTTTGAGCAGCAATTAGTGCGCAACTAAGTACATTAAGGTCCATCTAATGAGGGATGAAACCCACTCTGACTGATGTCGATAAATTTGATTTTGATTTGCAGTTTCACGTTTTTGGTTGTTTGGACTTAATACCATGTCCGAGACAACCCAAATCAGCAAGCCTAAGTGGAAAAATTAAAAGCGATTTAAAAATGTCTGTCTAAAACAATGAAACTTATCACACAAACAATGTTTCTTACTTTCTCAGTTCTTTGATTTATTTAAATTTTTCCGTTAATTCTTTGCAATTTTTGTCAGAATTGTAATGCTTTGTACCCAGCAAAATTTTCACTCAACAGACGAGATACTAGCAGCAGCGGATCTAGAAATTTGTTCGAGGGGGACCCAATGACTTGAAATACTTGCGGCCCAAGATGGCGGCCATATTAAATTAAACATGTTTTGACATGGGTCAGGTTGGCCCAGGCCCCTAAAGGCTCCCCCCCGTAGACCCGCTATTGTCTAGACAACAATAACAACAAATAAGCTGTTTTGAAAGAGAAACTTTCTCAAAAGAAGATTAAAAGTTGTCCGAGACGTAAGAAAGTTATGTAATCTACATGCTTTTGTCAGTGAACACAATCGTCTCAGAAAGTGACTTGGAATCCGTAATAAATGTTGTGTTTGACACAGAATGACACCCAGGATACTAGACTGGTTATGGACATTGGATAATGGCATAATGGCATAAGGGAAATATTCATTCATAATGTTTATTGCAACTGGGATCAGTGAGTTCCTTTTACTTATCGGATTCATAGGTAATGGGGGTCGAAAGGTTGAATGTGTCCAATAAAGCAAAGTAAAGTGCAGGAAATAGTACAGCACTGCTGTAGTAATACTAGTCCTAGTGAACTGAACATTATGATCGGTTTATGCAGAGACTTTGTCAATTTCATTCATGAGGTCTTTTTAAAAAACACAGACTTAAACCATTAATTTATTTTGGGATACTTAGAGTGTCACAATTTTCATTTTTCTGCTCAGGCCACTTTTTCATACTGTGTCATTCCATTCATGGATAGAGCCATCTCCGCCCACATCAACTCCCTGGGGAGCATTAAGGTCTGCCTCCTCAAAAATACCCTTCTTAGGCAGTTGCGAACTTTGTTTCTATATATCTATCTATCTATCTATCTATCTATCTATCTATCTATCTATCTATCTATCTATCTATCTATCTGTCTATCTATCT
>JBCAUI010003540.1:0-10313 GCA_038406195.1 Haplosyllis anthogorgicola
TTTTTTTTTTGAAATCCCGATTTCAAAGTGCGGCGGGAAATGTAATCCAAACAATTAAATAAAAAAAGCCTAAGCTTGGCGCTAAAGAAGTGGCGTTAAAAGGTAACTGCACACGCGTTAAGGGTTATGAATACGCACTGTAAGACTACTTCATTAACGCCACGTAAGCTTGAATGCCACAATGTTTTGGTAGTGAAAACGTATACTGTTATTTTCCCTGTCTCTTTTATCATTCATTCATTGAGCTTCTTTAAACCAAACAGTAACCGGCAACAAGAATAATCAAATAATCAAAAAGTAACGAGTTTCTTAAACAAACATGTGGTTCGAAGCTGGAGTTATCCTTAGTGGTGGTTGTTGGCTTGAAGAGTCGCATTGATAATGTCTTATCAGTTGCACAAGGTTCATTTGCTCCCCAGGTAACTGGTATGGCCTTAGGCATTGCATCCTTGGATACCATAATGGACGTCAGTTTGCGCAATTACGTTATGACATGAAAGACAGTGTTAAATTGAAGTTATCCTTAGAGTTTGAGTGTGCAAGTTGAAGTGACTGACAATCAGTATGAAATCAATGGTAAAGTTTAGTTAAGAAGATGCCGTTTGTATGATTCCATTGATTCAGTGTACCATTTTCTGCTTCCATTACAGATACTACGAAGAATACGAAATCACAAAGTCGGGCGAATCGAACCTCACGCAGCTGTACATCAGTGTAAGTTTTATCTCGTGTTGGCAGCTTTATTGGTGATGAGACTGGGAACACGAAGCAAATGAAGGGGTCAGAGAGAAATAAACCATGATACAATGATTTGGGCAAAGTGGTGCAGCTTGCGCAGTTAACTATCACACTTAGCAGATCCAGGATTTCCCATACAGGGGCATCTGCCTGAAGTGGAATAGGATAAGGGGGTATGTGTACCTCACGCACCCCTTACATTTTTATGGCATTCCTGAAATATTCATCAATGGTAAATTTTAGGACACTCGTAACCATGTTTTATTGCAGGAAGCACTGGAGTTTATCGAGAAGCAGGCGAACATAAAACAGTCGTTCTTCCTGTTCTGGGCGGTCGACGCGACACACGAGCCACTCTACGCATCCAAACCGTTCCTGGGAACCAGTCAACGAGGACTGTAAGTTACTTCGAACTGTACACCAGAGGCGTCGGACCCTGTATGAAATTAATGCCAGTACCAATTTCAAACTTTTGATTTATTAAAAATTATCCAGCACTGTCATCCTCAGACTCAAAGATCGAACCTTGCTCGCGTGTGTAGCAGCACTTGTTGCTGAAATACTCCCTTCAAAAGTATGTTTATCCAATAAAATTGAAAAGTCGAGTAAGTTATTGCTTGGTTACTCCTTAGATACGGAGATGCAGTGCGAGAGTTGGATTACGGCGTGGGACAGATCTTACAGAAAGTGAAGGATCGCGGAATAGATGGCGACACGTTCGTTCTCTTCTCCTCGGACAACGGTGGTGCCACCTATGCTAAAGAAAAAGGTCATTATTGCCCACTTTAACTATTCTTCAAAAATCCTCAGAGGTCCTGAGATCGTGGTCATTATGAAGTTAAATTCAGACCTTTAAAGAAGTCAAATTGGGAGTAGTGGATATTAGCCTTTTTGCCACCCTCTGTAGTGTGGCATCCTAATGGAACTACAGTGTGATATTCCCATTATGTCACAGTGTCTTGATGTGCTACATCTGGCATTGTTTGGTGCAGAGGTTAAAGGTTAAATATTCAAGCGGTGAATGTTTCTGGTAAAATGTCACTTTAACTGGAATTAAATGAGGACGTTTACAGAATGCTGTTGTTTGTTTGATTGCGTTGTGTGTAGGTGGAGACAATGGGCCGTTCCTGTGTGGTAAAGAAACAACACTAGAGGGCGGTATGAGAGAACCTACCATCGCATGGTGGCTGGGGACAATCAAACAAAACCAGGTGTCTAGTCTGCACTGTAAAACTGTACAGTTAACTGGCTCCTCAGTAGCAGATGCACTGATAGACACATGCACTAGGGCTTCCCATACTCTTCTTAAAATGTGTTTATCTGCCACGTTGATTTGGCTTCCAACATTTAAAAAAATGTTGTGGAACCCCCTTTCAGAAATCAGGTCCATTTTATTGTGATATTAAAAGCTTCCCTTACGACCAACCCTGCCCTCTTTTCATGGTGTCTACAGGAGAATACTCACTATACGACACACTGGGGCTGTTTGATTTACCACACTGGTGCGTTGCTGTGGATTTACAGACAGAACGCACTGATCTTTTCAGATCCACACCGGTGCGGTAAGTCCAACAGCCCTACTGTCAAATGAGACCTGCTACTTGTGGTGCATCGGCCACTGGGGCCAGTGAACCGTATAAACTGTGCACTGCACATCTCATAACACTTTTGGTTGCGGATCTTATTCTTTCTTCTTTATCGTTAAGGCGGCAGCAATGGTCCTTTCTTATGTGGGAAGCAAATCACGACGGAGGGAGGGATGCGGGAACCTACAATAGCCTGGTGGCCCAATAACATTAAGTCCGGTCAGGTACGTCGGATCTAATGGTGCATATACCTAACCTAGAGTTTAGATATTGAGCTTTCTGGGTATTATAAATGATGTAGATATTAAATCCAACACTTAATGAAGGAGAGAAAGGAATCCATGGTTACTGTGTGAAATTTCAGCAATAGAAGTAAAAACTTATACCACAAAAGAAGAACCAACATTTCTGCCCTTATGCTTAGTTATACTTTAATTTATAATTGTATGTTACATGTTACGCTTATGTGTAAATTGCGTACAAAAGTGATTCAAAAGTAATAAAGTGTTGTTTAGATTAGAAATGTACGTCTGAATGCGAAAAAGAAATTATGGTAATTGAAAAGAAAGCCATAAACTGTAGAATGATATTTATACTTTCTTTTATACTTTCTTATTTCTGTAGGTTTCGCACCAGCTGGGTAACTTGATGGACATTTTCAGCACACTGTTGGATCTCGCTGGAATTCCGGAACCCAAGGATCGACCGATAGATGGCGTGAGTTTAAAACCTGTGCTGCTGAAAGGTACAACTGTTGACAGGTATGTGGTTTCATAGAGCTAGTGAAGTAAGGCTCTCAGTTTGTTTCATCCGCTTCCAGGAAGGTTTAATAGTCACCATAACGTGATTTGCTGTACGGCACACGTGTAAGAACTGTGTTGTTCCTAAATAGTGCTGTGCAGGAAGACCAATTTGAGGATACTGTCCAAGGGTGAAATAATAAGACACGAGCGGTATTGCCTTAGACGGTTTTATTGAGTGCTGAACATATGTACATATCGTGTGCATGGTTGTGTGTTCCCGGCAGCACTGGCTGCTTACTGGCTGGGATGACCTTTATACTGCCGGTTGACCATGGTAACCAAGGCTATGGGTAAACAGAATAGACCGGCTTTAAGTCCCCGGATTAACAGGCTAGATTGACGGGAGACTTCGCTTGGTTATTTGGTGGGAAAGAGGGCAGGTTGTTGCGCTAACAAAAGTCACTGCTAGACAGATACAAGCTTTGCTAAGTCTTACATAAAATTGAGTATTAAAGCTAGAACGAAATAATCAACATTATCTTATACTAAAATAAAAACCGTATTAAGCCATCAATTTAATCTTTTAAGTGATCCATGCAGAAACTATTTGATAGTGAATTGTTTTAGATAAAATAAATTTTATCCATGACATAAAGAATTAATTAACTTTTGATTAAAAAGTCCAGGGCACTTTAGTTAGAGACGGTGCTTTCTTTAGGAACAATACGGCAGTTATCTATTCTGTAAGACCCAATTAATTGTGACTGGTGATTATTTCTTCCTGCAGATCGATATTTTACTACCGTGGTAATGAGTTAATGGCGGTGCGAAGTGGGATGTACAAAGCACACCTGTGGACCTGGTCTAATTCAGTAGAGGAATTCCACTCAGTAAGTACTCAATGTGTACAAAATACATCTGTGTATCGACAATAGTGGGCCTGGCCCAAGATAATTGGCTGTAAGGGGGCACGCACACCCCCATTATTCACCATTGGTAAATGTTGGAGTTGTCACGACTAGTCGACTAATCGACACGACACCATTTTTGGCGACTGTCGACACCAATTTTAGAGGGTCGACTAGTCACACCATATAAGGAATAATTATTAAAAAACAATCACATATAATGATTTTTTAAGAAAATGATCTTTGGCATGTCAAGTTACCAAAATTGTTTGCCCCACCCATTATTCAACATTTAAGTGGAAAGTTCATATGTTTCCATTATTCAGCATTTAAGTGGAAAGTTCATGTGGAAACATTCTAAGTACAAATAATGACTCGTAATCACAATCGCTTCAGAAAACAAAGATTATTGCTAAAATATTCAATATACAGTTGGTGAGCGACTGTCGACTGTCGTGTCGACTGATAGTGTCCGACAGTCGACAGGAAAAATTTGAGTGTCGTGACAACTCTAGTAAATGTAACATGGAAAGTATGCATTCAGTTGCAATTATATTTAATTTAGAGGTATGACCGAATGTTAAAATCTGTATTCGTATTCGAAAGTGAATTTTGCTTTCGGTAAATAGACTAATTGGTTTTCACTGGAGTAGAAGAATTCCAGTAAAACTTTGATTGAACCAGACAAAATAATATGAAATGACCTGACGTAATGATGTTACAATAATATTCACGTTCATTATGATAAAAATAATCTTGTGACAACACGGTTTAGATATTCTACTTTCTTTGACCATGCTTTTTCTACAGGTCACAGTTAACTTCACAAAAGTATGCTTTTGCAAACATTTTTGGCCATTCTGAAATAAAAAAGTGTAAAACAATTAGAATTCAATTACCGTATTGTGCCGATTTAAGGTGCATGCGCGAAGCACATATTTCTTCATATGTGCCTTAATTAAAAATAACTTGGGACTAATATCTGATGCTCCCCTCTTTCTTGTCGCATGCCTCATGAGACCTCGTCACTTACCTCAGACTGTCTACATACCTATTCTGTGAATGTACCAATGAAATTTACTCCTTCTGGAGCAAAACTTCCGCAAGGACAAACAAAAAATTGATGTGAAAACATAACACCAACAGTTCGAAACTTACAATGGTGAAAAATGTTCCATGAGTAAAACAGCTGAAAAAAGGGGTGCGCCATAATTAGGCCGTGCGCCATGTATTGGCACAATACGGTAATTGAAATTGAAAGTTGCTAGCAATTAATCGATTTTTAATTGCAATATTTCTGTACATGTAGGGAATAGACTTCTGCCCCGGAGAGCAGGTTGAGAACCTCACGCAGCACGAACAGCTCAACTTCACGGCACAACCGCTACTCATCCACCTCGGATTAGATCCCAGCGAAAAATACCCAATAAAGTACGTACATCAACACTCATCTAAACACAAACCTTGAAAAAGAGTTTACGAAATTGTGCTGATGTCTTAGAGAGCAGAATCTCTAATGAGTAACAATTAATATTTTTCACTTAAAAGTGTCGTTGAAGGCAGGGTGTTGCACAAGACAGGTTTTACTGTACACTTTGAAAAAGGAACTTGCTTTTCAGTGGTGACTATTACAGCCACTGGACCAGTGCACATGCGTTAGTACACTTATGCATGCTTTTGGGCATGCTGATATTATTTGCGTAACTATGGTCCACTGGACGGTCACCCATCAAAGTAGTAACTGAGGCAGTAGCACCTTTAGTCAGTGAACGACCGAGAACTGATTAAGCCATACCACTTTATCGAAACTTAGGTTTGTTGGATAATGCTGATGTGCACAGTCTCGGAACAATCAAGGATTCTCACGTTGATTTACTATAGGCCTCACACGGCGGAGTACAAGAAGGTGATGCCGGGATTACTGAAGATCGTTGCGGATCATAAGGCGAAACTAGTTCCTGGGAAACCACAACTTAACTACTGTGATCAAGGCGTCATGGTGAGTGCGCTCATCCATCTTTACTATCAGTTATACTTAATTGTAAATATACTGGCAAAGATCCCAGTCCTTGAGTTTAGCCGCTGCTGCATACCATCATAGGACCAAGTAATGTCCTTGCTGTGTTTGCCAGTTCAAGTTTTGCACCTTAGCCCAGTGAAGCTGTAACTTACAGTAACAGTCCAAGTCCAAAACTGAGGGTACCAGTGGCCTCATGAGGAGGACTTTAGTCCACAAAAATTGAAAAATGTGGAAGTACAAATGGATGTGTCTGCATGTGCAGAAGTGATTAAGATTAATGCATTATTTTCTTGGTGCTAAATAAATACCCCTGCTAGCAGTCATGTTCCAAACAGAAATATTCTAGTGATAACTTGTTACATTTTCAGAACTGGGCACCCCCTGGTTGTGATAAACTGAACAAATGTCTGAAGGGACCGGCGAGCAAACCATTTAAATGTACCTGGCCACATTAACTTAAGTGCTATGCATCATTAGGACATACCAGTCATCAGCATTGTGCAATAACTCTCATACATAGGATATTAACATTGATTTTATACAAGCATATTTTGTTTACGTGCTGTAGTTGGATCCAGATGGTTCTATTAACTTGCATAAGGTATCCCAGAACATCGTTAGGTTGCACTCAGCATTACATACACACAATTATTTTCATCCAGGGGGATTTTTTTGTACTTTTGTAACTTGTCTTTAACCTCAGGTGAAAAACAGTTTTCTCACTCTCTCTCGGATGTTATGACAGCAAAAGCTACTATTGATTGAAATTTATTAATGACACACCACTTGTGAAGGGTTGATTTTTTTCAGAAAGTGAATTTATTTTGTTGAAGATTTTTTTACAGTGTTTTTTCCATCATTCCATAATGCAAACATGAAGCATTTCTGTGATGTATGTGCTCGTATTTTCGGCAGAAACAAAGAATCATTGGCGCATCCAGGGGTTGCCACATATGCCCTCTCCATTGGTCCCAATTTTCTTCATTTTCATGGGTTTTTGGTGAAAATATGAAATTTTGGGTCAAAATTTTGGTTTACGCCCCTCCATCGAGAAATCCTGGATCTGTCATGGAAAGTCGATTGTTTGATTATAAGACATTGTTATGGAGTCAAAGTTTAATGAGATGTATAATATCCATTCTGAAATATACATATTTTTTTTACAATTAGATGTTTCACAAATACAAAGTAATTTTTTGTAAATTGAAGTTTTGGTAAAAAGTCGCACAATTGGTGCTAAGGTTGTTAACTTTTAGAAGAAAATCTATGCAAGTTCAACATATTTTGTTTGTTGTTGTTTCGCCCAATTTGTAAATATAATCTAATGTTATCCGTAAGTTCTTTTAACTTTCAATTAAACCTTGATCAATTGAAAGTTTTCTGGAATGGATGGAAAAAGAAACGGTGCGTTGTTGCTAAATGCTTTAGCGCGGGAAACAGTCTGAAGCTGTAGCGATTTTCCAGCGTGTAAAAAGTATGATTCACTGAATGAAACGCAGCTGCAGCAGCAGGGAACCCGCGTTTCTTTGTATCAGGGTCACAATATGTTAATCACATCTAGGCCAGGCATCCAGCCAAGCGGGTAACCAGGCTAGTAGGCCAGTCAAGGTCAGGTCAATGTGCGGTCATTAGAATAAACTAGTGCATGTAATAGTACACACACCGAACAGGCGATATAATACGAAAAACGGAAATGTAAAATAGCATTGAGATTAGATGTGATCAATTTAGATCTAAATTACAGTTAATGCTTCTATTATTCATGCAAATTGCTGCTCATGTGATGTTGGGAGTGAATGTCATATCAGTTGATGTATGGAGTGTGGAGAGGTAACATGCAATGAATTAGTACATCATCTTCATCTGTCTTATTTAAACTCACAATAGTAAAGAGAAGTCAAATAACCACTCGAGGGGAACATAACTGCCATACCACGACAACATCGGGTAGTTTTCTTTTACATAAGGGTAAGTGCAGTAGTAATTTTTTGGAGATGTAGGCCTAATTGAATCAATTGTATTAGGGCCAATTTAGTTGTATTTATAAGTTACACTTTTATCTTGCACAGGTTGTTTTAAGTCAATTACCTGTAAAAATTAAATAAGAAGGGGTGATCACACAGCATTGGCCCTGCGCCCCCCCCCTCCAGATCCGCCAATGCACAGGGCAGCGTTTGCAAAATGAAAATGCAGTTATTTACTAGAGAAAACCCAAGGTATTCTTTTTGTTTATTAAGTCATGTAACGGTAGTCGTTATTTGAAGGTGGTCGCAAAGGACGGGAAAATTTATACATACTGCTTTCCATAAAATTCATCAGTCAAGTTAGGATGTCGTCCAAGACAGGTGTCGTTCAAGGCAGGTTCTACTGTACGTCGGTTTATGCCGCATCAATCTAATCACTGATTATCACTGCATGTAAAGAGCAGATACGTACTGTTTACTCGAAAAGCGCAAAAAGTGGAAGTTTATTTAAAGTAGCTTTAACAATTTTGTATTCTGTAAAGAAAGTGTTGTAAAAGGCAGGGTGCCGGTCAAGACAGGTGTTGTTCAAGTCGGGTTCAAATGCAACTAGGTTACATAAGAACTTTTCCGTCTAGTAAGAGGTGAGATGTTACTCAAGACTGATGTTAACTTTTGTAATTGGAAAAGTGTCGCGCAAAACAGGTGCCGTTCAAGACAGGTTCTACTGTATAGATAAAGTACATGTACATAATCTCTGTCTGCATAAAACAATGTGGATTTATTTGCAAACATCATTAACTTTGTTCATGTAAATTCACGATTTGTGCAATTGTTCACTCATCTTCATTTCCCTTTATTTGTTGTACTTTATTTTTTTACCCATGTATTTAATTCTAGTGCATTGCATATATTTCAGCTGAGTCAGTACCATGACTGGAACACAGAACCTATTGATGTTGGTACCCTACCTCCTCCTGGGGCTGGTATGCACTGCTGCTGATGCAAAACCAAACTTTGTCATCATGCTCATGGATGATGTGAGTTACTTTTATTAAATTTGGCATCCAGTGGTTGGAGAACTTAAATTTCCATTTGCGTCTCGAAAGATTTTTTCTATGTGCATTCAGTGAATAATCCTCGAAATGCTACTGCGAAGGGTCTGAGTCTATTACGACCCCCTACCCCCCAAAAACAAGAAGAAAGCAAAAACGTGGCATTTGAAACACGCAGAATTTTAAGACAAGCATTCTCAGACGGCAAGCCAAGGTTCCAAGTCATTTGCATGTACCACTATATACCACTATATTTGTGCACTGAAGTTCAGTATTGAAGTGCTCTTCAGCACAGGACGTGCAAATAACTGACGGGGAAGCGTAGTGTTACTCATGCTTTATATAGATATAATACATGTAGAGTGTTTATGTTGACATAACGGGACATCTTGACCGAGATAACGTTATGTCAAGTGTCATTATTCTGAGACGGTTAAACTTATCTATGTGATGCGCACACAGTATATGGAAAATTCCTACGGGGAGAAACTATCACAAACTTTAACTGTGTAAATTTGGGACCGGCAAATTGGGAACAACAATCTCTAAGTATCAGCCGTTTACAGTAATTTAATTCCGTGATCATTTAGAATGTTTCCTTGTTGTATTCTTTTGTCATATGATGCCTGAATAATAGTAATTTTAGTTCATGTTAATTTCTTTATGTTTATAGATGGGATGGGGAGACCTGGGTGTGTACGGTCACCCTGCGCAGGAAACACCGCATTTGGATCAGATGGCGCGAGAAGGGATCATGTTCACAGACTTCTACTCTGGGAGTGAAATATGCTCCCCATGTAAGTAATTTTTCTTCAAATAAAATTAATCTGTTCAAGAAGGCAAAAATTTAAAATATTTTCAATTAATTTTTATTCAGCTATAAATTTGATAATTTTAGCTCGAGCCGCACTGCTGACTGGTCGGTTACCAGTGCGAAATGGATTCTATGCGACCAATAGGAAGGCGAGAAACAGTGAGTTTTTCAGTACTAAAATCTATATGACGTGGAATGAAAGACAAACAATAAAACTCGACTAAAGAAATCCATCATGGAACAAAGAACTAGTTAATGAAAAGGCTGACTGTCCACACAACCTTAAAGCCAAAAATGTCAGTGAGAAATACATGTGTGGAGCACCGAAAACAACCAACGCATTGAAAATTCTTATTGGAAGTCAAATTAAAGCAAAAATTGTAAATCATCATCATTATACTAACAAATTTAAGGACCGAAACTGTCAAGTTCCTGACAGGGGGGGGGGTCCATCCCCGAACCTCATCCCCAATACCTCATCCTCACCT
>JBCAUI010003551.1:0-10313 GCA_038406195.1 Haplosyllis anthogorgicola
CCCAATGACCTTGGTACTCAAACTTGATCTACATCTTATTAAGATATGCCTGCATACCAAAAATGAAGTTTCTAGGTCAAACGGTTCAAAAGTTAGAGCCCGAACAGACAGACAGACAGACAGACAGGACTGAAAACATTACCTTCTCGCATACGCGAGAGGTAAATATGAATCTTTTATGTATTGTAAAATTTCACAACTGTAGTAAATAATGTGTATGTCTCTGCAATAAATAAAAAAATCAGAACCATATGTATTTTTTTATTTTTGAAAACATAAATTCACATTTGAAATTATGTCTCTTCACAACTAAACTACTCTCGTATTAATGATTAGACCTAAAACTAACTTGTTTATGTAATTCTAATACTTAGTCCAGATGGACTTATTAGCAACGAAATATCGTAAAACCTTTTTACAGTGAAACCCGTTTAGCTCGAACTCCGAGTTAAAATATATATAAATCTTCTTAAATACAGTAGAACTTGTCTTGAGCGACACCTGTCTTGAACGACATCATGTCTTTTTATGACACTTTTTCCTGCATACACCATTGTTAAAACAAGTTTAAACTACAATGTTTTGGGCGACACCATGCCTTTTACGACACTTTTTGGAGGGAATAGTTCAGTGTCGCTCAAGACAAGTTCTACTGTATATCTAATAGGAGTGAAAAAAGTTCGATCAAAGCGATAAAACGAGTTAAACGATGTCGAGATAAGCGGATGCACTGTATCTCATGCTACGAGTAAGCGTGTGAAATTGTGAAGAAACATTGATACACTTTTGTTGACATTGGTCCTTTTTTGGAACCAGCAACAAAATAAAATGTTTAAATACAAATGTTGACGATATTTGAACAAGGATCCCTCTCCATCCTATTTTGTAATCAGACCATGAATATACATTATATTTAATACACCCATATTTAGAATGAAAAATTAAACGACTTTGATTCAGTAAATGCAAAGACTAAATCAGTTTTGTTTGCGTTTTACAATTGAAAAATATTTAATTTTTGGGAAAATGTGGATACATGTAATAATTTGTGTAATATTTCTGCCAGTTATAAAGTCTCAAGGTAAGTGGGTGTGCGTATGCGTGCGTGCGTGCGTGCGTGCTTGCGTGTGTGTGTGTGTGTGTGTGTGTGTGTGTGTGTGTGTGTGTGTGTGTGTGTGTGTGTTCTTAAACACGTTTTAGTCATTCATGTAATCATCAAGTACTCTGTAAGCAGCCACTTATTCATCATATTTTATATTTGAAATTCTTAAAATCAATTCTTATTCGGTGACAATTTTTTAAGAGAAAATGATAATTTGTTTTATCATTTGGGTTGTCTGGTAAATGTGATGTTATAGCGATGCTACATTCCAGGTTTTTACTTATTAGATTAGTTTTTACCTAATTTACCTAATTGAAAATTAATTTCACCTAATTAAAACTAATTTCAGTAATTACACTAAAAAAGTAAAATATTAAAATATTAAATTTTAAGAGTACTGTATTTAGTATACTTTGACTGGAAATAGTCACTAATTTTAGTGAAAGAAATAAACTAAAATTAGTAA
The DNA here is from genome assembly GCA_038406195.1 of Haplosyllis anthogorgicola. Lineage (NCBI taxonomy): Eukaryota > Metazoa > Annelida > Polychaeta > Phyllodocida > Syllidae > Haplosyllis > Haplosyllis anthogorgicola. The sequence continues at coordinate 1,569 of JBCAUI010003551.1, forward strand.
TATTACCAAACTTTAAATATTTACTGTTATTTAAAAAATAACAAGTTGATTGCAATTAAACAACAATAGAATAATATACTTTATACCAATTACGCTGTCTGGAATATAAAGTGAATAAGGTAAATCAAGTGAATTAGGTACAACACTGAATTCGTAAAAAACTCGACTTCTTGATGTAAATTCGGCGTTTGTTTATTCTTGCAGCATGTGACAGCAGCGATGATTCCACTCAGTGTTCCGAAGATCAGATCTGCAGAAATAACATTTGCACAGAAGGTAAAGTCTAATTTAATCGAGGTTTTTCCTAATTCAGTTTTTTACGAGATCTATCAGATCTGACAGATCTGATTACTTTAATAATTTCAGTACAAATTAACAAAATTACAATACATATTGACACATTGTTTATTATAAATTTTAGTTACCATACATGATTTAATTGTAATAACAAACTACACATGACCTACCTTGTATGAATTACGATGTCAACCAAATCTGACAGATCTGTCAGATCTGATAGAAACGTAATTAGGAAAAACCTCGACTATGTATGTTTACGAGCGTGATCCACGTCACAATATGGCACCAATGAACGGAGAGCACCAGATCATGAAATTACTATGAAAAGTTTAAGACCTGCCCCCATCATTTTTTTTTACCGATGAACTTTTGTGCATAAGTTTACTATGGGAAGTCCGACATATTATCACACACCTCACTTATAATAGTAAAAATGACGACTTTCCTAGCATACCCTTTGAATTGCAATGCAACACAAGCGCAGTATGCAGTTCAATTATTGTGGGGCCTTGAAATTACTATCAAAATTTCATTATCTGGGTGTTCGAGTAAGTCACACAGGGAATTCCCCCTCGGAGAGGGGTTTGCTCTAATTTTGTCTAAAATAGTGAAACATTTTGGGGGTTTTCGTGCTGGTTGTCCTGATTAGTTGTGTTGGACGAATTGATAAAATTTGCATTAATGTATGAGGTATTTTATTGAGTAATACTGCATGACCAGCTATTTATTTGACAAATAATCGTTGTTAAGAAAGTAATTAAAATGAATAATTATTGTCAAATTGTACATTTTACGGATTAGTCTATGTTGACCAATTAACAAACCATTTCGAAATCCCGTCAGGACATGAATCAGAGGCTGAAATGGTCGTCATTTTATTTCTATGCTAATGCCTCGGCTATTGATGTACATCTATGCCATCTATTAATTGTTTCAACATAATTGGACATCAATTCAATTAGACATTGTCTCCATCTGCCCGTTACAAAACACCCAATATATTTGTCACTCTATGGGAATTTCGCACTAGAAGATGCCGCCCTCTATGCATGCTCCATAGGGCATTAAGGAGGATTCTCGATTTGTGACAGATATTAGGACCGCGCTCCTTCAAAAACAAATACATTGGGTGTTCTCTATTGCTTATAAACCCTTACACATGTACATATGTATGGAGACCCTTAAAGAGCACACTGCTTTTCGTGTAAACAGAAAATAATCATAATTTCAGTAGATGAGTAAAGTTTTATTCTGAAAAAGATTTGTACTCATACGAATTTTGTCTTTGGTGCTTTTTACCAAATGCTATAAATTTAAGTACTGCACAAACGCGAAAGTCTAAAGCTATGCCTTCTTCTTTGTAGTTTTATCTTGCTCTTCGAGTAGCGACTGTTCTGGACTTCCTGGGACATTTTGTGTGTCAGATTACTGTCAGTCTGAGAATTGTACAGCAACAGGGCAGTGTGTTCACGGACAAGTGTGCTCTCAGGGCACTCCGAATAGACACTGTGTCAGTAAGTGTACCATTGCCATACTTTGGACAAAACCTCTCAACGAAATTTGCCTTCTTGTCCAAGGAAAAGAAGTTGCATGATATGTGCCTCAAATTTGAACTTATTGCACCCAGAAAAGATTTCATTTTTTGTAACAAAAGTCCTTGCTGTTTTTTTCAAAAAGACAAAAGAACATGTCTATTATTCTCAAAATAAAGAATTATCCATTTCATTTGAGGACAATTCTTTTATTGTGTAAGTTGAAGTTGTTTTCGTGTTTTTTAACAGATCCTTACAATATCAGGGCTCAGGAAAAAAACCAGGTGAAATTAAACTTGGTACAAGCACCAATAGGCTGGTCATACGACGAAATAAGATGGGACAGAAAGACTGGTTCCGCGGCCACGAGTAGAATCGCGTTTTTGCACGAAGGCAATGACGGTCAGCCGGTCTTTTTCGACACGTTTTGTTCCGGAGACAGTCCTTGTGACACCTCCGAGAAAGTCAGTCTAAATACCGACACAGGAGAGCTGACCATTCACCGAGTTAGCGTGGAGGATGAGGGATTTTATTACTACAACTATCACATAGACGGAGGTCCACCAGATACGGGCCACAAGTATGAAATATATCTGGAGGTTTACGGTAAGTTTTAAGAAAAGACAACAGCAAATTTCTTTAGCTTTCGTTGTAAAGTATTTCTTTGTTGCATTAGGGTACGAAATGTATGTTACAAGGTGCTATTTTATGACTAAAATTATGTGCCCCACAATTGTGGCAGCACCCCACGCTGATATCGGTACCTTTTTCCAATTTGGTGTCACCCGCATACCATTCTTAGTAGACATACCACAAATGGTATTGAGTGTAGTTCGTTCCTAATTAGCTGAATGAGGGTAACATCGAACTTGGAAACTGTCTTATGTCTTTTAATTATTCAGTTGTGCCGAATGCGCAGGAGACGACAATAGTAGCGGGTACAGACGCCGTTGAACCAGGGGAGATGGTGCGGTTAGCATGTCGTGTGAACCGTATAAAACCAGTGGCGTCGGACTTGTACTGGACGATCGACGGGAATAGAGAAGACGGTTCTGTTTTTCCTGCCCTAAACGATGATAACAAAACATTCACCCAGGAAAATGTTCATTATTTTAAGTATGTACTTGATTGTCAGCCATTTCCTGACATGCATTTATCGAACCAGACCCGATCCTTGATTTCCTGTAGGGGGCGCCCATCCACCAAATCTTCAAAAATCCCTAAAAATTGAGGAAAATCGGCAACAACTACATGAAAATGAAAATTTTCCGGCCATATAGGGGTGCGCGCCTCCCGCGCCCCTGAATCCGCCAATGCCGGAGCAATAGAATTTTATGTGGTTTATTTCTTTGGGACAACCGCAAGTTTTAGCTTTCTTCCATTCCTGTAACGTTGTCTACACCGTATATCGGTTTTACTGTTTTTTCGGTTGTTCACGTTGATATTCCAGTGCGTGTTCATAACCATTCTCGCTCGCGCGGATAAAGGGCTTAAGCTTCCCTGGCATATGTGTGGCAATATGGCAGGTTAACTCGTGAAGTAAACTCTAAAATTTGCCGTTTACGTTGATGTCACAAACGTTATGAAAATGTGCCATATATTGATTAATTGGTTTAAATATTAAAATGGCACAGAAACAATTTTCCATCTGCTATGATTTCTAATTTTTGTTTAGGTTCGCAAGCAGGAACTACATGAAACCAGTTCAATGTACCATCGTGCCTATTTATGGGGATCCTGTTACTCTGAGGAAAACCTTAAATAGTGAGAATTAACAGGGAAAGTTTACATGTTTTAATTGAATTTAAGTTAACATGTCATTAAATTATGCCTTGATTTCAGTGAGAAATGTAAAAACATTTTTTCTCCATATTGTATCACGCGTGGCCAGCTGAAAAAAACAAGTCTGTGTGATCCATCACCACACTTCCATATCTTGCATTTGTTTAATTTTTGTTGGACCAGGGTTGGACAACTGACTACCAATTTCAAGTGAAAATGGAAATATAATAACATACGCTTTCTTTTCTGTACCATATTTTTAGGTCCCCCAACTGGGGCTCCGACAGTCAAGTCAGAACGTCTAGAAAGGAACGGAACTCAGCAGGTGATACTCACATGTGATACAACCTCCATGTATGTGGGGAGCCCGCCGTGTCAGAGGTACACGTGGACCAGGGTGGAGGACGGTGAACAAGTGATTAAGGTTACCGCAGTTTAGTCACGTCAAAACGAGATGTTATCTTGTCGATTTGTTTAAAATGGACTTGATGAAAAAAGGGCATTCAACTTACTTTTTACTTTCGTAACCATACATAATAAACAAAATTTTCACCAAATGTAAGACTTAAAATGGTTATAACTGTTTGTCTTGGTTGAAAGTTGAAATAGAAATTTATGTACAAGGTAAATACATATGCAAATGAGTTACCCTGTCATCCCTCTTAATGGAATAACTCAAATTTTGTTAACAAACAAACACGTCGACAAGATATTGTCTCGTTTTGACGTGACTAAGTGAAAAGTCATCCGGATTGCGGAGTGTAAAAGTGTAAAATCAAAGTATAATACCACACTAAACAATTTGTAGAATAACACCGTTCGACGAAACATATATACTTTTTGAGATCAGAGCTTATGAAACTGACTTCTACTGAGCTTCAGAGTTTAGATTAACTTTTCAAGATATTTGTTTCAGCTGTTATATTTAACACATACGTTCTATGTCCGCTCGGAATTTAACTGAAAATGAATGGAAGCGACTTAAATAAGGGATTTTTAAATTCTTAACTTTTGACCTGCAGTGCAGTACACAAAATTCTTATCATTTTGGAAACAAAGAGAACAAAGGAGAGAACGAAAGAATTTCACATTGTGCTTTTGATGCGCTATTGTTAAACTTGGAATACGAATTCCGTGTACTGATTCAATCATCAATTTCTATACCTTCCCATTGACTTTAAGGGAGAGAACACGTGGCAATTGTTTATTGACGAAACTAAAGCAGGAAACTACACGTGTTCTTGCGAGAACGACCACGGAGAATCAGAGACGTCAGACACGGCTGAACTAATATTCCTACCAGGATCACCTCCAGCTACTTCATGTAAGGACTCTAAGCTAAATCGTTCTTATTTTTTTCATCTACCCAATTAGATGGATTTTGCAAATTAGTCAGATTTTGCAAATTAGACTAATTAGGAAAATTATCAAGGGAATTTGTACTATTATCAGTAAAATAACTGACAATGGCCAATGACTAATTTTTGGTCACTGAATGTAGTCTTTTCCAAGTCACTCTTAGAATGTACCAAAAGTAGTCCAGCCTGCCTAATCGGTCCAGACAGGTGAAACAAATTACGAACACCGCTAATACCGATTACCATACCCCACCAAAATTAACATTGTAATGGCAAGCCGGAATTTGTTTGAATGGAATGATGATCGACCATGATCATCAGTTACTGTTTAATTACATATAATGCCTTTATTTATTAGTCAAAGTGTAAAAAATGGCTCTACTTAATCTCAATGGTCAAACTTCAGTACGTGACTTTGATTTCCTAAAATTGACCAAAATTGTGACACTGTTCATCGAATGTATTTTTCTTTCAGCGTCAAGCAGTGGTCTGATTATTGGCATCGTGGTTGGTGTCGTGGTTGTCGTCATCGTAATCATTATTGTGGTAATTGGTATCATCATTAAAAAGTAAGTACTTTTAGTTGTCATTTAAATCATTACAAAACACCCAATGTATTTGTCACCATGGGGATTTCGCTCTAGAAGATACCGCCCTCTATGTACACTCCACAGGGCATTAATGATATTAGAATAATAGATTGTTATATCTGAACAATATGTTCGGCCAGTTTGCAGTTTTGCAATTAATATTTAGTGGCTTTTCCACAATTAAGACGTTATGAGTCACACAGTCATTCTTCAGTCACAATGTGATATCGTGATGACATGTTGGACATCCCTTCAACAAGCCAATGGGTATTTCTTTCTCGGGGTGCAGCAACTGACGGGCCATAAATCCGATGTAATTTTGTATTCTGAATTACTTGATGGACATAATTTATATTTACAAATAGGTACGGCTGTCCCATCAGACACAGTGTAACAAAGAGAGCTACAACAGAACCGCCTGGCCTACAAGATCTTGGCACGCTACAATGTAAGTGAATTTTATAGCAAACATAAAAAAGTACTTGTGCTTTTTGTTCCCTATTTTACAGTACGAGAACGAAATATTGCTCGTTTTAGTGTAAGATAATTTTCACCTGTTGAAATGAGTTTCATTCTATCACATATGTTTGAGAGTTTTTCATTGACAATTAGGGCTACAACGACTAGTAAATTTATTACTCGACTAGTCGCTTTATAATTTCTATCGACCAGTTGACTAGTTGCGACTATTTGGTGAAATGGAAAATGTAGTTAGATGTTGTAATTCTTTTTTACCGAGTGTTGTTTGCAATTTTGGCATCGTTTTGTCACAGCTATTTCATAGTGAATATACAACTGCCAAGATGAGTATCTTGGGTTTTTTCCCCTTTTTTTCGACTAGTCAACTACAGAAAAAGTAGTCGACCAGTCACAATTATTATCGACTAGTCGACTAGTTCGACTAGTCGTTGCAGCCCTATTTACAACAATGCATGAAGCTCTTGCACGGAGGAAGAGCAAAGTAGTGATGCATGTTTTACTTACATACATATTTTCTACGCCGAGTTAAATTAGTTGCGTAGTAGATCTCAATTTTCTTTGTTTTCTGCACAACGATAAGTGATGATAAGTTGCGGAAAAGGCTTTAAAGCACTGGACCCACAACTATTTTGGATACTGTGGCCTTCATGCTGGGATGTTTTGGTATCTACATACATCTTAAAAATGTATACTACCATACAAATAATAAAATATTAAATACACATAAAGCAAATTTTGTGTGATGGAAAAAGGCAATGTCCAATCTCAGCATATTGGATGTTTTTCCTAATTGATTGTTTGCCAGATCTGTCAGGTCTGGTAGGTCTGTTATTTTACTAATTTCAGTTAAAATTTTAAAGATGTGCAATAAATATTGTATATTACAAATAATAATAGTGATATATGATTTAATTGCAATGGCAAACAACACAGTGCAAGTTTTAAAAAAATTAAAATTTCCACCAGTCAGTGCACAACTAACAGAAGTATTTTCGGCTACATTACAGCACAGCCTACAGGACATGAGAACCGTGCAGCGTCCCAAGTGTCGTCACATGCGTATGAACGTTTTGATGAGATTCAGATAAATAAGGCTGATGATGATGTAGATGATGATTATGTTCAACCTCATCCCATTCGCAAGCCTGTCTCGCACCTGTACGATGAGGTAGCGGCGCCATCTGACGACGATGATGATAAATCACACCATGCCTATTATAATGACCAGGTAATTATTAAAACATTATTTCCAGAATGGAATCATTACATACCGAATAAAAAAAACTAATCATTAGGATGCGACCTTCTTCCGAGCAGCACATTTTCTAACCTTAAATTTCTTCTCTATTTAAGGATAATAATACAGATAATGTAAACCAAAATAGTGATACTTTGTTCTACTACATTGATAGTAAATCAAATTTGTCTCAGACAACGGACATCAATTTAAGCAGGCCACATACTCCTTTTAACAACACACCATTATTTGGTTTTCCAGGTTATTTTTTGACCATATAAATTCATCATTGTTATTTGCACCTAATTTGACATAAACAAAGCATAATGAATTGAATTCCATAATTTTGGTTTTCATTTTTCTTGTTATTATGGTGAAATAGCAACATTATTAGAGTTGAAAGAAATAGCATTGACTAGGGGTATTTTGCATCGTAATGTCAAAATTACCTGGATATTTTATCTGGTGAATACATAACAAAATTTCGGTGAGCCTACTTTTAGGGATGACAGGTTTGGAATAACAATGCTACTGTTTGTTAGTAAAGTTTCAAGGATATAGTAGAGACATGTAGTGGGCAGGGTTTCCTGCCAATATGTCTCATATGAACAATGTGTAACTTTCATGCACAGATGTTATCCAAAAAAATGGACTTAATGAAATCAATCTTTCAATTGAGACACATACCAAATAAACTATTGAAATAGAATTGATAGTTATTTAATTATTTGTTTCACGTCAGAAAGGACAGGAAAATGTAGATATTCAACTTTTGAGTTAGCTAATTGTTTTCACTAGGAACGTGAATGTCTCCAAATCTTGTTTACAAGTGGCAGAGATAGGAGGACAGAATGCTCATGTTTAAGCTTAGATGCGCACATAGCATTTGTTGGCATTGGTCTTTGTAGCTTTGCTGACTTTCTGACGGTTTGGGAAAATAGAAAATGTTTAGCATGTACATAAAACTAAGCCCGAAATGAATTAGAATGGTAAAACTAAGCTAAAATTTTCTATTCCATTTTGCAGGGATTCATAAACCAGGTGAAGCCAGATTATGAAAACATGACAGATGTTGCGAAGAAGACAAATGAGAAGTCAAAACAAGAAGGAAAAATTCATGACTATGTGAACGTTCCAAACGACGGATAAAACAGACCCTGGAAACTATGTGAATGTTGTAAACGATTGGTCCACTTTGTGAGTGATTTGCTAGATGCTCAATCAAGGTTTTTCCAAATTTTCCCTGCTTAATTCTCTGCCTAATTCCCTGCCTATTTGATGGCTAAATAGTGATAATAAACTATTTCTTGAAATCTAACTAGCTTTATATATTTCAAAACATTGGTAACAAACAAATTATTGATATTATTTGTATGAGTAAATATCAAGTAATAGTATATTTACTATTTCTAGTCACAGTGAAATATTCAAAAATTACATAAGTAACTAGAAATAGGAAATGAAAT
>JBCAUI010003562.1:0-10312 GCA_038406195.1 Haplosyllis anthogorgicola
GAAGTGTGCCAATTCGGCAAAAAGGCATATAACACGACCGATTCCATAGGCTGCTTTAAAGCAGAGCTTTAAATCAGGCAATTATGCAATTGCAATTCTACGTGTCATTTTGTGAATTTTAATGAAAACTTATTATAAATGTACAACAAAGTCTATTTTTTATTTTTCCGATTGCTGTTCTAAAAAAAATTAATAATAAAATAAGATTAAAAAAATCCTGTATATTTTTAACGTGATTCAACAAGCCAAAAAGTCTAGCCTCAATTCAACATCTTCTGGATAAAACAATACTTTCAAATTAGAAAATTTGTACGCAAAGTCCTGCTAGTACAGGGATGTCATTATTTTTTCGCAGCGGCACCCGAAATCAAAAAGTTGGTGCCCGTGCAGTGCAAGCAAAGATTTTTGAATTGTAAAGAAGTCCTAATGTGCTCCAGTTATTAAACCTGAGACATAAAAATACGAAGCCTTTCTACAATATACGTTGTCATATTTTGGTTTTGGATTTGATCTTTTATTTCACATTAAATTTTCTACCAAACTAGAATAGCAAAAAGTTGGGTGCCCAATTTCATGAAATTTGGCGCCCATATGGGCGCTGGGCGCCGCTTAATGACATCTATGTTAGTAAAACATGAATATGCGCCAAGAAAACCTGCAACCAAATCTTTCACCTGTTACATTATGACAGGTACATTCAGATTGGCACTTCATGGTCATTTAAGTTCATTTATTTTTATTCCGCTTTGGGTCAGTTTCCAATCTCCACTTAATCGGTATTCAAATACCACACAGTCCTCAAACTCAGCATCTTTTCTATTTGCAGCGACTTGCGTTGAAAAATTACTTAGAAATGATGCTGACAAAGATTCCATAAGGCCAGACTTTTTCTTTGATTACAAAACGTTGATGGGAAAAAATTTCAGTGACGTTTTACGAAAAACTAAAATTTACATTTGGCTTTTTTTTTTGTAAAATTATTTGAAGTACACGATTTTGAAATTGCAGCAATCATAAAAGAAAAAAAAAAACGAAGAAAAACATGAAAAAAATTAAACTCGACTTTAGAAAACTCCAAAAATTGTCCATAAATGACCTTACTACATCTGTACATGTACTTTTTTACACTTTTGATTGAACTAAACAAAACTGTCACAGTTGTTTCCCTGTATTTTCGATAAATTTACTTCACATTCATGTTTCAGAGCAATAAGGGATGTAATAAAACAACAAATTAAAACAGCCTGGCCTCATGTTAGACAATAAGTATTTAAAATAGTCGACCTTAATTAAATGGGCCGTTTAGAAAGAAATGTGGTACTGACGTAAAGGCATTTACATACCTGTACAGCTAGTTGATCGGTATAGTTAACTACGGACTGACATATTTTCATTACAGTTAACTGGAGGATCTGCGAAATTTTAGCGGCAGAGTCAGAGTCCATAGCGCATGGCTGAAAATACAAAATAAATTAAGTTTTCACATTAAACCATAAAAATAACACCACCGTAGCACTACTACAATAAAGACGGCTTGGTAAGAAAGCTTATGAAGTGGAAATGTATCTGAAACGGAAATCCACTGCAGCATGTTGAAATTGGTCTGTTTCAAGACAAAGATTCCCCTAAAATTTCTCTTTTCTTTTACTCAGACCAGACTTTACTGAATTGTGCAAAAAGAACAAAAGGGATTTGTTTTTCCATGAGAGGCAATGTCGAAAAACATTTATGCAGTAGGACCTGTCTTGAGCGACACTAAACTTTTACTTGCTCTAAAGTGTAGTAAAAAGGCGTCGCTCAAGGTGAAGAAAAGTATCCTTCAAGGGAAATTGTCGCCCAAAACAGGTTCTACTGTACCCGTTTTGAAAAACCATTTCCGTCATATACATATTTGGCAGACTGTTATGTCCCATACCCGTTCATTTTGTACACCACATTTGATTGAGGGATAACCCTTTTGTGTACTTATCATTTAGATGCCATATGAGCAATATTTACTTATTTCTTTCTTCATATTTTGCGGTTGGTAAATTGCAACAAACTGTCTTCAATTCAACTGACACCTGCTCAATTTTTCAAGATTTATGGAAACTTGTCACCGTCTTTTATGGCACTTGGAAAAAAGACAAATACGGTTGAATAGATTGGTGCAATTCCAGGGCTTTCAGAACAATTAACAAAGTCAAAATTCACACGCAAGTTTAAAACTTGGTGTGCTGATGCAGCTAGAAAGTTGATGCTGTAATTTGGTGCCAATTTTCTCCCACAGGTATCTTACTGGGGACTAAAGGCTACAGTAACTTTTTCACATAACGTTACTTTGTGCTTTGTTAGGGATTTGAAAACACCATGTCTTGCGTGTCTATGGGCATTAGATCATCCCAAGTACCCTGATAATATATCCCAATGTTAGAATTCAATGCCTCGTTACGGGAACAGGTGCTCGTATAATGACTCATCAACAATCCGTTTCGGTTGCTAACACTTAAAACCTGATAAATCCCAAAAATATTTAAAACTGACTCTTCTCCTATTTAACATTTGAAATTGATAGATTCCTAATTCAATCTTATTCCCGGGGGGCAAATTACATCTTAAATGCCAGCTGATCTTTTTATATTTTAAGGTATTTATCACCCCCAATGGGGTCTTCCTAAAATTAGCTGGATCACTGTACAACAATGCGTTGCCAATCGTACTTTCTAAATTAACAAGTAGACAGTTTAAAAATTTGAACGGATCACAGTTAAATTAAATTATGCCCAAGTGCGATGCAATTCGAGGTAATTTGCTGCAATTTGAAATCTCAAGGATCCATTGAGGAGCCGTGTTCAATTGCACGGACACAATTGCATTGCAATTTGGAGCGAGACAACTGCCCATCTACCTATTATGTGATTTACAAGGCAGGTAAACAATAAGATTTAGAGATTGGGCATTGTCTGATTCCCGCCTCATGCCATGTGTTCAATGCACACACATTGCATGCACTCGTGCATTTTGAATCATCAAAGGTCATCATCATCACATCATCAGGCTGCATCAACAAAAAGGGGATTTCAACGACTTATTCAAAGTGATAAACACAGAGACCTGGGAATACGGGTCACCTTGGAATGCTAGGATATTGCGTCGCAAATAATTGTACACATAAGAATATGTATGTACGTGCGTGCGTATGTATGTGCACCTCAATTCACGTCAGCACTATCTTTAGCCTGTTGAATACAAAATAACTCAAGGTTCTGCATAAAATGATACTACCAGTGCTACACGCAAAGTTCCACCGAAAGCATCCAGCCTTCTTCAAACTGTCTCTTTACTTATGTCAATGTGCTTAACAACAACAACAGTATTATTTGCAACAACAAACACTAAATAGTGTTATATGTCACAATGGTAAAGAATAGCAGAACTACTAAAATATTTGTATATTTTAAATTATATCCCACCATTTTCTCATGACCAAAACGAAAAATTCCCAAAACAACCATTGCAATCAGTATTCCTTGACCTGTAGATACCAGCACGATACGGCTCGTGGCAGCGGGCCGTGCGGCGGATCAGTGACGGAGGTAAGGGGAGCCTGATAAGGTGGTGTCTACAGGCGGTGAGGGGACACCTGTCCTTCCGCCACCTGCCGCATTTATCCCTCTCTCCCTCCGGGACACGCCCACCTCTAGATCCCGCGAACTATTCTAACGGTCATCTGTGCTCTTTCTTTGATCTAAGCTTTTCGTATTTTACCTTTCAATGTAAACTGACCACGACATTGACTCCTACTCTTGTCTGTGAAAGTGGGTAAGGGTTGTCATGATCATGATCTTACTTATATTTTTCGTTAAGTTGTGATTTTTAATAATGAAAAAATTTGACTATTATGTAAAATCCATTATCACTGACCCCTGGATCCTACGACCACTTCAGCACAACTTCATCCCTAGTCCCTCTATTCTACGACCACCTGTTGTTATTCACCTTTTCAAATAGAAAAACTGGTTACACTGTCCATATCATGCAGGACAAAGGTAACGAGTTTTCTACTTTTCCTTTTCTTTGACTGGAAGAAAAGGAAAGGTAGCCACTGTAGCATCAGGCCGTGTCTAAAGTTAACGCGTATTTTGATTATGTAAAGTTACCTCAACAATCCAGCCGCCCCTTATTCCGGTGTTTACCTGTACAGGACTGCGTGTAAACAGAGACTGGATCGCTTTACCCGCTCTGTACATAACATTACATGCGGTGAATGCGTCGCGTTGGGTCAAAATCCATAACTCTGTTAATGCTGCATGATAATATTATATACTCCAAGCCTGTTGCACCTTTGTGTCCATTCACAGAAACATTTAATACGGTTTATTTCCGTCTTTTGACCTCTTGCTTACTTTTTAAAACTATACCCCCCCCCCCCAAACCTCGTTTTGCTACTTTCTCAACCATCAACTAAAGTATTCTCTGGATCTCTTGACACAACCTTGTGTTTGTCCATCCAACTTAGCTCAACGTTTACTACTTTATTCTATCGAATAAAATTCGATAGAAGATGATCTATAAATCCAAGAAACAAAATGAACGTTATCACCGTTATCATTACGTTGTTACGACATTACGTTATGACGTCATCACATTTGGGACGGTGTATTCATTTGACAGACTGCAATCGAACAATTGCAAACTCTTTAAAAGTGGTTGCTCTAAACAGGTTTTGCTGTGTCTGTATTTCAGATTATCAACTTTAACCGACAACTGATACAAATAAAGATTTTAGAAATGGGATTGAAAACAAAAATTACAACTAAAAATAAAACAAATAAAAAAGCGTAAAATAGAAGCTTCATCACAAATGCGTGTGTGTACACGCGTGCTCGCACATGCATGAAGCCATTACTTTTCATAAACTATTACTTTTCTCAGAAACTGACCGATCTCAATGCACTTGGGTATGCACATCCTGGTTCCTTAGCATCTCACTGATAAACGACGCTATCCTTGACATCTTGCTTCAGAAGCTCTATTGCTGCCCGAGTTCAGGAAAAAATTGCAGCCCATTTAAAAAATATCCGAATTTTTAAAATCCCAACCGTGCGGAGTTGCACATGCATCAATGTGCATACACAGTACACATACAGATGCACGCTGTCGTGAATCACCCCTCCACATCCCATTGCACACACCCCTCCCTCGGTTTGCCACAGACTTTGTATAACCCGATCCCCTCCTGACCCCTTTGGTTTGCCCTCGGCTATAAAATTCAAATCCTGTTTTACAGGCCCAACAATGACCCATTCCAACTTCCTCTGAACGTGGCAGACATTGCGGTTCAGACAGTGGTTTACCTTTGTTTTCTCATCGTATTCAATTGATGTCAAAAGGTAGAGAAGATCACTTGCATCTTTGCGGTTACACTTTATATGTGCCTATCTTTTTATCGACAACATCAGCAGACTTGGTCGGGTAAAAAATATGCAATTCACCAAGGAACCAAGAATTTTATAACCACACTAGACTGACAGCTTGTAAAAAATAACAATTGTCATGTTTTGCGCATAAAATAATTACGAAATTAGCTCAAACCTGGTAATTCCACATGACAAACATGTCTTCAAGTGCTTTATATTTTTGTCCATAAAATTTCCAAAACTTTCTTTGTTAAAGGTACTGGTAAGTGCTGAATGTAGAAGGTCAAGATTGTCCCAAGGATTCCCAGGGAAGTGATAACAACTTCCAGGAGGGCCTACTACCTTATTCCCAATAAGGAAGCTTTGATTCGACCCAAGAGGACTTAAAGCCCTTGTCCCACACCTTGATGTCACCTGTTGAATACTTTCAATCATCAACTATGATAAAGCTAAAAAGTTGTGCAAACAAAATTCACTGATCGCCAAGGATTTTTGATCGATAACTGGTATGCCCTGGACAAAAAGTAGTCATGCATGTTTCTGGGTAAAAAAAATTATTGAACATTCGAGGGTAGCCTCTTTAAAAGATTGAATGGTCCAGTTATCTTGCGATGTAGTTTAAGTACTTTATTTTGAAGCAAACATCCTGGACTTGATTGAAAATTATGATCAGTAAGACGTCTTGACTCCTGATAGCAGTACTACCATAGTACTACAAGATATTGATCCTCTGACCCTTCAGTCAATTAAGAGCGCTCATAAAACATGAGACTACTTCCTGTCAGTACTCGATCTTTGATCTGTCAACTTGTTCACCTTGTCACCTGTTTCCTGCTCAGTAAGATCAATGATAACAATTTAAATTATAATCCACGACTTTGTTGAGAGAGAGAGAGAGAGAGAGAGAGAGAGAGAGAGAGAGAGAGAGAGAGAGAGAGAGAGAGAGAAGGGGGCAGATAAGCAGTGCACCTTTTTGCCCACCTTTGAAGAGCAAACCGTGATTGGACGATCCTCTGGTTCTTAGTTCAAGATGCACCTGCTGGAATTTCTTTCCTTATCAGTTCACACAACCATAGCTACTTGAACTTATTCTAACCACTACTCTATGCAACTTTGAGTATCAGACAATTGAAACCACAAAACCAGTTAACAAGTGTATGTACAGTAGTATGTTACACTTATCTTTCATACCTTTTATACCCATTTGTGTAAATTAACGATGTGATAAAATGTGAATCTATCAACTGCCAATCTATTTCGAAGAAATTTTTACAGTCTTTATGATTGACACGTTGAAAATTGGCACTCTACAACTTCGTAAATCTATCTCAACTACAAAGTTAAACGATAATCTTTGTCGTTTCAACATCTTCAGTCTATCAGATAATACAAAGGACTTTTCAATAAGCATGTTGTGATTTCGAAACAAAGAGAATGCATGTACGTCAGCTGTGCGAAGAAGCCACACTCCATTTTAACTGATCACTCAACATGTGGCTCATCAATTCTAAGTACCTGAACAGCAAACAAAAACAAGCGAATTCTAGGTTTCTTAAGTTTTCGTACTATCATTACAAATAACTGATCTTAAAGTATACTACAAAACCTGCCTGTTATCCATGAATTAAGGTAAGAAAGCCCTGATCTTCTGTCAAACTCCATATTGACTAACTGTTGCCAATGTCTTTCAAGTTTTAAATTTCCAGGAAGGTTCAAGATGTCAACTGTCAGCTGCTGCCTGAGAAAACTCTTGCCTCATATTTTCGAAATTTCTCCGATTGTACTGTCCAAGCTCTTGACAGACTTCCTGCGAATTCAAATTTCTCCACTGAACTGATGTTCTCTACGTAGTAAAGAGTAGTAGCTATTCACAAAGGGAACAATGGGTGTTCACTGGGCCATGACGCGAGACGCGATCGAATCCCGCGAAATGATCCCTCACACAAAGCACCTGAATTTCCTGCCTGACACGCTTTGAAAACCACCCAAATTGACATAAAAACAAACTTAAGTCTTTTTAGATCGAAGATGTGCTGTTTTCTAGCTATGTCGTTGTTTATTAAGGTGTAAACACCAGTGTAAACAACAGGTGATTCATGCTCAGTTTTCACCTCGTGAAGAGGTGGGCGATAATATAAGATTTTTCTTTATGTGTAACGGTCTGATTGGGCTGTCACGTCAAAACAACACAACAACATCTGCTGAAAATTATCCTAAACAGAGAATACAATGTGTACTTGTTGCTTACCTTCAAGTTTTTAGGATGAACTTTGCTTGCGCTCACATTTCTGCTAAATATGGGATCATGAAATGGCGCCACAAGCTGCTGGATCAAAACAAGGTCAAAGGTCACCGAGAGCGTCCGACCAGGTGTTCGGCAATGTTCGGTCTTTTCCGTCTAAATGGCGGGAAATATGTCAGTTCAGTCCGGGAAATCATTCGGGTGTAAATCGAGTGAGCGTTGACGTTATGCATCCATGAAATACTATTTACCTCCCACCGATCGTCAGATGTATTTAGAAGGAAGTTCCAATCGTATGAATTCTAAACCGATTAATTCATTATCCCAGACAAATTCCCTTTTCATAATTGCACAATAAATCATTCCCTAACATTGGCGGATCTAGGGGGGTCGCGGGAGGCGCGCGCCCCCCCTACAGCCCAAAATTTCTTCATTTTCATGCAGTTTTTCGCGATTTTTGGGCGAAAATAGGTGAAAAATTGGATTGGCGCCCCCCTACGGGAAATCCTGGATCCGCCAATGCCTAAAAAGATTCTACATCTCGCAAGAACCGGTAAAATATATTTAACCAGCTCCTCTTTAATAGATGTTGTAATATCGTTCTATTAATTTCCAGTAATTCGGGAACTTTTCCATTTCAATATTTGAGTACTTGGAATACAGACGCATGCTCCCTGTACAGCAGCAGCTAAATCATTGTAATGAATATTCATGATAGCGTCTAGAGTAATGCAGCTCTCATCCCCGCATCCACCTCCAGTGAGTAACGGGCAGCTGAGATGACCACATGTATATCTGTAGCATTCTTGTAAATAAAGTAGTTGTGTGCAAACAGGATTCTTTGTCTCATTTCCAATTGGAATAAGTTCGCGGTTGGAAACTTCCATTACACATCCAGATAAATTGGAAAAATGGAAAACTTCGTCAATAGAGTCTCTTATCATTTCTCAATAATTGCCACATTTCATGGATCGTTTGAATAGTCCTTTGCAGTGGCGGATCCATGGGCGGGGGAGGGGGGCTTCCCGTCTGACACCTCAGTTTTAGGTCACAAGTTTTCCTTCTTTTCTGAGTTACTAATCGCTTTACTTCGCACTCTCAATCCTAAAATGTTTTCCATATTTTCCAGCTGTGGTACAGTGGGATTAAAAATACTCGTATGCATAGGAAAACTTTCGAGGGGAAAATTGCTAGTTTATTTTTATTTTTAAATTCATTTTTAGATTTAAAACGTAAAGGGGAAAAATATCAAACTGCACACTTGCCTCACCACCAGCATGGCGTTCGTTCAACAATAAAGATCTGGATCAGTTTTAAATTAATATTTGCTTTGTTCTTGATCCGCCGATTACTATAGTCCTGATCAGTCCAATAAATACATTTAGAGGTGACTTTGATTACTCGCCGTGTAAATCCACCACAACGAGAATCACGTGACTTTGAGTAGGATGACGTCATAATTTACCTTGGTTACCAACATCTTGAACAACAGAAACAGCAAGCACAATCGAGTTTGGGCCTTTTCCATCGAAATTAGGGTATTTAAAGGGGTAAAACTATTAAAAAACAGGTTGGTAACCTGGGATTATATTGCAGTATACAAAGTACCCTTTTTTGTTGAATCAAAGTTGATCAAATTGGCGAATTTAGTGAAAAGAGTAAGAAGGCCAAAATAACACTTGACAATTTGAAACATTGCAAAATCAAAATTCAAGTTCTTGCTATTCGAATTGTTCTCTGTTGTCAAATTCCCCGATTAAAAACCGTTATACATTGCCGTGCAATTTGTGCATAGAATAAATTTGCTGTGATGAATCAACTTCAATTAGTTTCAAAGTCATATAGAGGTCAAAATATATGTTTTATTGAAAATAATAATCGTGAAATTGTTACACTTTTGACAGGTACTAGAGGTCTTCATTATGAGCAGCAATGGACAAGAAAATCTCATCCAAGAAAGTGACAACGAATTTGTAACTCTAACAACCGAAAACACAACACAAGTAAGATTTGTTGAGACTCATGCACACCACCGGCCTGGGGAAGATGTCTTTGTGGTGTATGAAATCTGCAACGGCTTCAAACCTTCATCAAGAGACTGGATTGGATTGTACACAGGTAATGTTTAGATTCCAAATAACTAACTTCTAACTGAATGTTAGGTCTCCATTTTCATGCGGTTTTTGTCGACTTATTGTCGTGGGATTTCCGTGTATGAAGGCTAACAGTTAATCATTTGGGACATAAGGAAAAGGGCATAAAGAGAACGTGTAATTATACTCAGAATTAACAGAATTTTGTCTCTCCCAGAATTTTTATTGTTTTATTCAACTACTTTTTCTTGTTGTGCAGCAACACACAGTGGTGTGAATGACTATCTAAACTTCCAATGGGCCCCGCGACATCCCAGGGACGATAAGTTCCCACACATCAGAAGTGTGCTGTTTCCTGCAGGAGAGGTCGACGTAAGTTACGCCAGTATCATTACCGTCCTCGTATGCAGGAAGGTAATGTTTTCAGTCGTGTCTATGTGTCCGTCTGTCTGTTCAGACTATAACATTTGAACCACTTAACCTAGAAACTTCATTTAAGGTATAGTGGTACATCTTCATAATATCTAGGTCAAGTTTGAGTATCAAGGTCATTGGGTCAAGTTCAAGGTCACAGCAAT
>JBCAUI010003573.1:0-22600 GCA_038406195.1 Haplosyllis anthogorgicola
CTTCATTTGTATTCATGTGATATTGTAACCTATATTGTCTTAGTTTTATGATAATGCCAAATGAGCTCAGGTCCATCGACCTATTTTTATTTCAAGAATTACAGTACCGTTTTGTAAAGAGGTTTCTTTGGTAAGTCTTTGTACTTATTTTATATCGTAATGTTTTGTTTCTTTTACAGATTTTTAACTCAGAAGAAGCACCAGAGAGGGCTTCCTTCACGGCGATAGTTGCCGCTTTTCGAAGTCGGTCACAGGTTATCGACCGCTGTACATATATAATCCTTATTCATCAACCAAGTTGAAAAAAAAGCAGAAAGACCAAAATCTAAATTTGTGTTGAAGCGTTATATTTCAATCATTTATATTAATTACATTCGGTAAACGACCCATACACACCAAACTACATTCGAGGTGCGATTTTGCGCGCTCATGATCAGAGATTGTCGCAATTGACATACCTTACTGGTGATTATAATTTTTGAAATCCTCTGAAAAATGGTGAAATATTCCCATAATTCCGACTTCCTGTAGTTAACCTTTGATCCTAATGGAGCAAAATGAGTACTTGAGCGAGGAAAATGTTGACTAACAAACCACATATTTCAAAGTGTTTATCTTGCATTGAGATATATTTCCAGTGAGTGGACGTAAATTATTGAAGATGATTATTATCGCTACAGTTGTCGCTCTTCTGAGCCAAAGACAAGAAGGCATCTGTGATGACCAAGCGATAAAAACTTAAGAAGAGTCTAATATAGTCATCATCCAAGGCAATGGCCATCACTTTTTAACAAGCATATCCCAAGGAGTTCGAGAGCGGTTTTGCCGCAAGAACCTGCAGACTCCTGCAGTGTTGTAAACTACGCAAAGAACATCGAAACAGGCGGGCAGAACATTAAAAAATAAAAGGTTGTGATATTTGCTCTACCCCGGGAGCTATAGATACTTAACATGCTCTGTACCATCGTGAGTACCCATTAAACACAGGGGAGTTTGTTTTGCTCGACAATTTTGCGTGAAGTAACATCATACAACTGGACCATCTCATGCAATTTCTCTTCACGTGATTGTCGCGCTAATGATTGTACCTACTTTACTAGTAAATTATTTTAGCCGTTGAGGTTGCTGGCTTATCTGATAACCCAAAATTCTTTGTTCCAAACCCTTATTTACCTCTGTTACCTTGGGCAGGTGATGCAGTGAAACAGGCGTCATTATATTTGATAGAAATGATCGCAAACGTAAATTTCAAATCGTGCATAAAATCTAGATAGACAGTGAATATTGTCCGAAGGTAGTTACTAGCAGATTTGCCTCAGATGTAGCTGTTTTGTTTAGTTTTATTTATTTTCCTGCACTTTTCAAAACTTTTAACGGAACCTCGATTAATCATAAATTATCGGGGATATGGCAGACTAAAATCAAAGTAATATTGCTGATTGTAATTGTAGTTTAATTAAAGCTGTAATTAGTGTGAGTCACATGTTGTGGATTTGTACCTGAAGATGATTGCTGAGAGGCTGAGTCAGGGAAATATCAGTTGGTTCCTAACGTATTCATATTTTACGTTGATATCAATGAAAAAAATCGGTATTCTAATAAAATATTTATTTTGCGTCGACAATCACTGAATATGATCTTTTCATAAATGCTCTAAATTTGCATATTTTTGCGATTAGGCTAAATTCGCGCCTCTGATTGCAACATCTCAATACTTGGAGGCAGAGGTGAAACTTACGCAAGAAGTTGCGCTTAATAAGAAGTCAAAACTTTAATGATGAAACTTTTATATGAATCCGTCTCTAACCTGCAGCAATAAAATTTAGACATTATTGCACTGTTGTATAAAGTGAAGAACAAGCCTGGGAAAGGCAGATGGGGTATAATTAACCATGATTGCTTGTAGTTCATATATAGAACCCATTGATCAGTGGAACATCTGCTGCGAGACCTGATTGTGTTGAATATTGATGTAAACTATATTCTTATTAGATGTTTTTGGACCAGGAGATTGCAGCAATGTAAGCTTTTAATCGGGTTTCCCTAACCAGTACAGCCAAAATAATACTGTAGCTTCCATAGAAATTGATAGATTAGACCTTAGAAACAAGGCGTATCATTGGTTTTGCTTCAAAACCAAAAACAAAACTTCATGACGAGAACATTAAGTATGTGAAGATAGAGTGTGCCAAGTGGTTTAACGGATACTTTCTGTATCACGTCTGTAATTTTTCAAAAGTAATAACATGATTATTTCACTTTAAATATTAGCTTGGTGATGCACAATTAAAATTGTTCTCATGAATGTGACTCGTTTTGATGTCACCGGTGTGTTTTTTTATTTAGTTTCGGCAGATATGTATAATTAACCACTATCTGTATTATCTCCTATCATACTGTAACATCTCAGATGCTATCCCATCAATTATATTATGCGTTTTGAAAACTAAACATGCAAGAAAAATATTGTTTACGTGTTTTAGTGTTTAGAGGAAGAGTAGTTATATTTTCCGTTAGTCTGTGTGATGTATGCTTTTTCATTGAATTCAACTGTTTCATATTTTGAAAATAGTTATAATCTTCTGTTTATTGTATGTCTGTGGTATTTCAAAATATATTTGGTCAGTTGAAACGCTACTCCATGGAAAGGCACATAAAATGAAAGGTAGGTAAATGTTCGAAGGGGCGTTGAAAAATTTGATGTATCTTGGAAATATTTTTCCAATTTTTTTATCGACATTAAAAATAAAATTGGAAAGGTTTGCGATTAATGATATAGTAGGGCACGTTGATTTTCTTGAACAAATATTAATCACAATTAAGTTAGTAAGAGTAACTGAACAAATGTTTTAGTAGTTTATTGCATGAGGTTGAATCCATTAATCGTTGTCCATCTGCACGTTAGAGGACAGTGCGCCTGACCTCTGCATTTACTACTTGTACATAAACTTTGCATGTGCATTAGCTATTTTTAACAACCTTTTTAAAATGCATTGTATGTTGGTAAAGAAGGTTGGGAACTTTTAAAATTGTGTCATTGTATTGGAGACAATTGTACTTTGTTTGACGGTGACTGAAATTGGTCATTTCAGTTTTTGCTGGCTCATTTGGCATAATTGCCGAAGAACCTATAGAATCATGAATTGTCCGTCATTGTCGTTGTTGTCGTCCGGCATCGTTGTTGTCTGTGCACAGCTGCCCTGAGCAAACTACTGATCATAGAGACTTCATATCTTACACACACACATGCACCTATGTCCCATCTCAAAGCCTAGCAAATATTATGTTGCTGTGACCATTATTCACAAATTGACAGCCATATTTGGTTTTTTTTCTTTAAACCTTTCTCCTGGAGATGCAGTTGATGATACAAACTTCATATTTGACAGCTTTATGCATCTGTATACCCTCTTTCTTCCCTGTAAAAATTATATTGATACCACCTATATTTGCAGTTTGGGAGCCATATTTATGTTTTTTCATAGGTCACTATTTGGGATTTGACACTTCATTTGTATCCATGTGATATTGTAACCTGTATTGTCTTAGTTTCATGATAATGCCAAATGAGCTCAGGTCCATCTGGACCTATTTTTAGTTGTGTATGCACTTGTTTATCATGTCGTAAAGTACTTTTGGAAACTGAGAAACTCGATTTGAAAAGGGATAGTGTACGGGTTACAGTTACAGGTTACAGAAATAAATGGCAATGAAATTACTGTCTGTTCGTCCCTTTCGTTGTCTGGTTTATAATTTGGATTTGTGATTATTTTAAAAATTGGTGACCATATTAGTTCTGTTTCTCAGCTTGTTTCCGTACGCACAAAAAAATCACACAAAGGTGATAAATTTGTACATTTATCGCCTTTGTACCCTTTTGAGTCCCAAAAGAATGCATTAAATCTTACTACCAATGAATAGTTAAATTTGGAATGTAACAACATTTTGTTTGGTTTCAAAAACATTTTAGAAAATTGTAAATGACATTGTTTACTTGGATTTACTCATGACAATTTTCTGATCATTATGCTTTCCTCTATCTGATATTGTCAAATGATCTGAAATCCAAAGACCAGTACATGCTATGCACTCCGAAACAATAGATTTCTAACGCAAAATGATGCGTTTTTAAAAAGTCAATTATACTTCATGATTATTGCCATAATGGAAGATGCTAGTACTGCAGAAAAAATACCCAGCCCTAGCTTTCATTTACCCTTTCATCAAATTTTATGTAAAAAACATAGAAACCATAGTTTGAAGTTAAAAATGGATAACATACACCTTGCACTCAGTCCCTACCATTAATGAAGAATAAACCTGGCTTTTCTGTAAAAATTGTACCTCATAGAAAAGTTTTCCTTTGTTCCTGAAACCTACCAGTATTGTATGTTTGTTACTTACCACACAGTAAGATTATTTCATAGCCCGTAGGTTTTAGAATTGATTTTTAGATTTTACTTCATTCAATCATTGACATTTTTCCATTTGATTTTTGATGATTAGAAGATGGAAAGGGATTGTGAGGAGAGTCTGTGCATATGGAGAGTGCTGAAAATCGAAGCACTGATTTTGACTGTGTTTGCGTGATCTCATCTTATGAAAGCAATAAAGAAAAGAATTGTCCTTCAAGGTCAGCAGTGGTTAAGCTTGTTAGCCAAATACAGATCCTGTACCAACTTATTTCAACCAATTATCTATCTCCTGTCTTGCCATTTCCTGCAGCTAGGTTTCAAACACGAAAGAGCAAATTGCTACAAACTATTTGAATTTCATGAGGTTACGTTCAAATGACTGCAAACATATTTCTGTGCAATCCTTAGAACTTTATCGCAGCAGGGAACTCATCCAACTTATGTCCTATGTTTTAATTGTTGCCGCGAGGTGTTTATCTTTTACCAACCCAAAATCCAGAGTCGTGAAACAGTACACCGAAACTGCTACTTTGGTACACCATTTAATACCAATTGACTGGCGTAGTTTCACTGTTTTAACATCGTTCTAAAACGTAATCAGGTTCATATATTTCATATTTCACATCTTGACGTACAAATTACATTGACACATAAGATATACAGCTTCACTGCAACTTTGAGAATTTTCATCCTGCATGTGTTATTTGCATTGTTCGCCACGTGTAATTAAACGTATATGAATGTCTGAATTTTGTCTCAGTTGCAACTAAAATTTAGTCGTTACACAGAATGGGATACAGAACGACCAAAATGTACACTATTCTGTGTGTCATCCTATTGGTTGTTTCATCTTGAATCAACAAGTGAGATCATCTCAAAATGTAAAGTTCAGCGGATATGTTAATATTTTTTGTGTTTTTTATTTTAAATACGGGATAATTGGGTATTGTACGCCGTTTAGACTGATCCTCTACCAACTTGACTATTAAGATAAGTGTACCTATACACAAGTGTCAATAACTAATATAATTAGATTTCATACTTGAAAATCACATTGCTTGATGTTAGTGCCTTCACCTGAACAATTTATAAGCAGGTAAATAATGCCTGAAATTAAACAAGCAATAATAAATTGTTAAATTTTGTGTACATTTAGGTGTTGTCATGCATACATCTGTGTGTGCATGACTCGTTCTCTTCCAAGATCCCTCAACACACCAGTCAAGTTGTCAGCCTATGAACTAGAAATTGTCAATGATTATAAATTGTTTGATTCAGTCCAAGTAAAAAAAGTAATTTTCACCACATTAATATTAAACATTGGCGGATCCAGGATTTCCCGTGGGGGGGGGGCGCCCGGCCCGTAGCGGGGGGGCGCCAATCCAATTTTTCACCTATTTTCGCCCAAAAATCGAGAAAAACTGCATGAAAATGAAGAAATTTTGGGCCGTAGGGGGGGGAGGGGGCGCCTCCCGCGCCCCCCTAGATCCGCCAATGTTAAATACTTAAAAAATTAAAGCAATAATTTGTCAGTGTTTAATTCATTTATAACGGTTTTGAATTAATGCGGGAGATGGCAGCTTTTATTACATTGTGCTGATTGTGCCTCCCTCTGCCATTTCATCGTTTGATGCGGCCATAAAACTTTCCTGGGCCGCTGTAGTGGTGACAATGGTATTGTTTTGTCATACAAGCCTTGCACTACTAAGGAAAACATAATTGATTCAGGTGTAAAATACGGGATACCTTTAGAAATTATAAACTATCAATGGTAAAGAAGAGGAAAGCAAAATTAACGAAGGCAATAAAATGGCCTTTTTAGCGCATCTCAAGTGATAACTTTGAACTTAGTTTCTTCGGCATATAATTGGAATTAGATGTGCAGTAATTAAGTACTGATCATAGCGCTTTAATGGAGAAAAGTTGACCAGGAGAACTCCTTGTGATTAAGGAATACATTTCCTTATGCGGGTGCCAAGATAGTCATCTGATTTAAGATAACTGCAACCTCGTCGCTTTCTTGCTAATGATTTCTGTTCTTTTTACTGGCACTATCAAACGGAACATTTTTAATTGAATAAATTCACTTACATTTTGATAATTGAATCCATTAGGCAGTGGAAATAGTGGTGAAATTGGCCTAGACGTTTTATGGATGCTGCTGGATTGGGTGTGCCCATTTAGAAGTCAGCAGTTCTATAGAACTGTATCAATCTTTGAAGTCGAAGGAAGATGTGGCCATTACACAACAAATTGCATTGTCATGTCACCCCATCTAAGCCTTTGTTAGCACAGATTCAATGGCCCGATTTGTCCCTTTCTGATGGATTTATCCACTTACTGTGAGCTATAATTTGATTAGGCTAGTTAATGAGCTATGGAACCTTTTGTCTTGGGAGTTGACAATTCTTTACATTGCCTTGGTTGTGTTAGGGGTTCCTGTTGCTTGTGGAGTTGCAGAAAAACCGCAGCTCCTTTCCATGTAGGAAAGCCTTCCTGAGAAGAGAGGTAGCCATTTAACAATTGACATCGCCAGCCTATTTGTCGCTCCGACATCATTTGTCTTTTTGGTAATCAAAAACTCATTGTAGTTTTGGCAGGAACTTGTCAGATGTAGAAAATGCTTTTTGGTCAAAAGAAAAGTTTCTTTGAAATTACCTTCCCACGTTTCTTGCACTTATTAATGTGCTGGTTAACTGCATTGAAAAGCGGTAGGTCCTATTCTATTCGTGTACCCTTTGGAGTATGTCGTGAATGCGGTACATTTAAACTTCATGTATCTTTTATTTAATAGACTATGTAAATCGAAACTTTTGAACAAGTGTTAAAAGTTCATAATATTAATTCCGTTATTATGTGAAAGAGAGTCATTATGAGTCGGTCCTTTCCAATGGGCTCATAGACACATTACGCAATATTACTTTGCACTAAACAGTGGAATGTATCCTATGAAATTAATTTGACAAGAGGGTCACTTTAAAATTGAGCAAATAGATAATTGATCATAATTAAAAACTAGTAAGTCAATTCGGAATAAAAGAATTTTGAGTCTTAATCCTTTCCTGGAGGCAGATTTCATTTGATCGCATTAGGCAGAGTACCTCCCGCCTCTCTCTTTTTACTGTGTATTGCCCTATTGTGAGGATTATATGCTTGATATAACAAGGCATTGTCATTTATTTTTGATAGAAAATGTAGTGACATTGTACAACCTGTGGTCATGTGAACAATGATGCGCCCAGATGCTGAGCCTCTCTGATGCAACATAATCCAACGCTATCTCATTCAGACTTCAAAGTTCCGCACTGGGTTCGTATTGCTGGCTCAATGAAACGGTGGCTTTTATTGAAAGGAAAAGATGCACATCCTTTTGTAATGCTATCCTTCAAGTAACCATGTAGGGGTCGTTATAAAATGATAAAAACTTCACAATGGGGTGCCACAACGATGTTACAATGCCCAGAAAGTACTGTGTACAACATATGGTCCAGCAAACATTTTACTGTTCAGCCTGGTTAACTAGCCCAGGGGCTAAGGCCACCGAAAACAAATTATGCTGTGTAGTTCAAATTAAATCTGGCTATAAAAGTGCCATCTTCTCTCTTATTCAGACTACCGGAAATATGAATATAATATCGGCATCATATTCGCGATATCGCAAGCTTAATATACTTAAGCAAATCTCGATTCTTTGTTCAGCGTCCAGCAATTTACGGATGGCAATTTAAATGGAAAAGTTCATAAAGCAGAAAAGAGATTACACACACATACAAGACCTCGGCCATTGATGTCCACAATCAGATTTGGCCTTTCTATTGCGCTGGATAATGCGGCCTTATGGAACTTCCTGACCCGCTCCCTTTCACTGGCCATTGCCGGGACCCTTGATACATTTAGCCGGTCTTACAAATGACATTTATTGATATTTTCATAGGCAGAAATGGTTTGTAATTGAAAGCAGGAACCCGGTAAAAGGTCAGCAGACAGGTGCTTGGATAACAAGACCTTTTCCTTCCTTCAGACTCAGACCTAGGAAGGAAAGGCTGGACCTTTTTCTATTCCATCTTTGCCCATTTCAATGAAGGACAACTTCTTCCAGCAAATAAATTTGTGGGTTTGTTCATTTGACAGTTATTCGAGAGAACAACGTATGCAATCAGACATCAATTAAACAATAGAGTTGAATTTCAACAACTTTCAGAATTCTCTCACCATTATTAACATATACGGAATCTATGAACGTTGCTGTTGAGTCATCATGAGCCCTTTTGAGAAAGGGTAACAAAAACATAAGTCAGGAGCTGTCCTTGTTCAATGTTAGGTTATCTTTTTGTATTGCGTCCACATATTAACAAGGCAATTGAATAAAATCGTCATAACTGTTTAGCCTGTACATCAACAGTGGTTTATGTAAAAGAAAAGAAACTACACTATGTGTCTCATGCAGTTATGCGCCATAAATGGAGATTCGTTTGAATGAGTTGTCCTTGAAATGTAAATTGTAATGACAATCTGCTACCTGTATGCACCGCGCTGATCTTATTGTCCATTGAGACATGCTAATAAGTCAGTACTCTGTTTACTTACTGGTAACATCTTGGAGCACAGATTTATTTAATATATAAGTTCACATGTAGCTTCTAAATTGTAAGACCAGACCTACATGTAAAATGGTCGGTGGGATTACACAATGCAATTTTCCGAAAATCAAACTTGTATGTCGTGTGTATTTTTTGTGGTGTTTTATGGCAATATGATAAAGTTGTAGTTACTGTTGCGTTAGCACAGATATTGCATAGATTTGTCAACTTCGGTTGGGCCATTGTGTCACAATCTGTCCATATGAGAGCAAGTATGTAACACATTGCTGTCACTAAACTTGGTATCATCGGCTGTATAATCTGATGTAAACTACAGAACTTTTAATGTGTTTTGTGTAGGACATTAAATTTTACTATAAATCGATTAAAAAGAAGAAGATGTTGGAAACATTCGGTTTGATACCATTTGTTCTTTCAGTGCCTAACATGTAGCAAGTTACGCCGCAAGTGAAATATAAAACTCACATACGTGCAAATAAGAAAGATGTACACCTGTCAGCCAGATTGCGAATTTCTGGTATTAGTAAAATTAATATTTGTGCTTATGTATGTATCCCATTGTAAAATCATGGACGACCATAAAGGGACTAAAGTGAATTATGATTGTCAACCGAGTGCAACAATGGATCCGCCACTTACTTGGATGTACATCCAGACGCTTGACGCGTAAGTCCAGGCAAGTCACTGATATCTTAATATAGACATAGACTGTAATGTTCTATCAGTTTGACTTTGGATGAAAAGTACATCAATGTTCAGTTTTGCCACAGAAAAAGGCACATTCCATCATCACTCTATCACCTGTCTGTAACCACTATCCACTGTTATCCTGTGGTGTCCAGTGGCAAATGTCTGGCTTCTGGATTTAAACGCTGATAAATCCATCCCTTTTTCATGATTACCAGTTTGGTTCAGTGTTATGTCTTGGTTTCCTAGAAAAACATTCAATCAAATTTGGAATAATTACTGGTGGCTCAAGCAAATGCTGTGATAGGAAGTAAACCTGCTGCTAACTTATATTTTGTGACTGTACAATTCAGGGTGAAGGAATCTTTCGGTTTATATGTGATCTCTTCATAGCATGAATATGTTGCAGAATACCTTTAAGCTTTTTCAGTCATTTCAAACCTACTACTGAAATTGCTACAGGTACTGGAAAATAACCATGTTTCATATCTGCTTGTTTTATAGACATTACCTTTGGTAACTTGAACATAGTATTTCATATTGGAACGTACACACAACAGGTACCATGCAATTACGCCTTGGTACTGCAGTCAGCTAATGTATCATTTACACATGATCAGCCACTGATCTTGCCAGAACTTCCATACAAAATATCCAATTTGTATTAAATTTGGTAAAAATTCTATTGACATTTATAGAGATTATCTTTACATGCAGCAGTGTTATTTGACCAAATAGGGTACACACACGTGCTTTGACATATCATGAATAGTATTTTTGTTGTACGTGTACATGGTAAAGAAAATATATTCTAGTATATGTGTGCTAGACATTGTGTCCTAAGGAAATATTTACACTTGGTTATTGTCAGCTAATTGATTTTCAGTGCACAAAAATGAAAGTAAAGTGACATCCTCATAAATCAAGTAATGTTGTTTTGGCACCAACATTCACCATATCAAAGAGTTTGAAATTTTTACTGTAGGTAATTAAATATGAAATTAGATTTAACCAGGCGTGGAGGGTATGGTATGTGTTCAGTAGCTTTTGGGTTGCTTGGAGGGTGATTTCCTTTTTTGGTTTCACACTGACGTCGAACCCGTTCAGATTTTGGCTGGTTGACAGGTACCATTAAGGTAACGTTATAAATCGTAACACTGGCGTGTATGTCTGAGAAGCACCATGTTTCATACAAACATCTATGTTCACAAGCGACTTTAAAAGCTGTATGTTGTTGATGCAATGAGAACCATTACTTTTCCATCAGATACGGATTGTAGTACATTTCAGGTTTGTCTATGTTGAATAAGCTCAGGTTTAATGGACTTTTTTATTTCATGAGGAGATGAGGGTGTCAAGGGTTCTTGTAGTTCATATTCAATGCAATGTATATCTATTACAAGTGGGGCAAATTGATGTGGTGAATGGAGTATAAAAGAAGCACCATTGTGGCGGTGCACCGAGTGTTGTTCCGCCCTGCCCCACTCTGAAATTGAGCCCTCCTTGACCGCGGGGATACCGCCGCCCATCTCATAATGCCTCCAATATTGCCCCATTGTAGATTGAACATGCATGAGTGGGCACGTTGTGAAGTGGCGTAATGCAGCAGCAATGGAAGAAATCGGCATCGCAGTGCTTTCCCTCAGGCTATCTCCATCATCCCCGAACATTGAAAACCATCACCTTTACACTGGCGAAAAAAACTAAAAGCGAACATGTGCACATTCATATGGCTTATAATATACGTTGCCCCTAATAAGCGTTCATACTACAACACAACACCTATCATTGCATGATCTTAACTGTGCTTAAAAATGACTAATTAGTCTGCATGAGAACTTGTATATAGTAAGATGAAATATAGCTCCATCTCTTCAATAGACTAATTACTGGAAGGAAAAAATAGACTGTGTTCTATATCACGTGGATGTTAAGGCCTTTAATTTACAAGGTACTCAAAAAGTTGGTGTTTGTTAGGAAAAGGGATTCTTTTCTTAGTCATGTAGTGTGAAGTTTTGCATAACTATTTCGTGGGCAGTCACCGAACAAGAATGGGAAATAGCGGACCGTGGTTCTACTGCTATATAAAGGATAAGTAATTGCGATACAATTAAGATGTCATATTAAAAAAGGGAGGTGTGAAGTGCCCTCTGTGAGACATTATAGGAAGTTAGCGGGTCCGCAGAGTTAAAGAGCTCCTCTCTTGACAAGGCAGTGATGCCAATACGGTCGCAACTGGCAGATATTGATATGCTAATGCTATCGACTCAGCTGGAGATTGGTCGGCGATCGCACCGAGGCGTGGCCAAGGCGGGGTGTGTGCATGTGCTTCGCAAAAATGTCGGCACAAGTGTTTTATGAAATGTACCATCGATGGTTGTTTAGTATGCACAATAGAGTGAATGACCAGTAGTAGTAGAAGGGAATTATTGAGTAGTAGTCTACTAAGACAGTAAGCGATATCAGGGATTAGTGTTTCGTTAGATGTGGACCGCGAATGGACCCCATGTGAAGTGAAGAACTGTCATATTTTGGTATATGTTCTTTTAACGTATCAAGAATGGCAGCACTGCATTGTGGCAGCAGGATCTAAATCTGCTACTGCTTTGGTTGCAGCACTTTAACCGTATTAAAAACAACATCTTAACATTGTCAAATCTGTACTGTTTGTGCACGCTGTGTGTGTACTCCTGGTAACCAGTTTATATAGCGAATACTGTTCTGTTTAGGAACTGGAAATAGTTGAGTTCGGCAGGACCTGCAGATCCTACCACTGCACTCTCTGCAGGAACCAACAGTTCGGAAGGATACCAATTCTGCAGGGAACAACGCTGAAAGGACTCCTGCAGCTGGATACTGGATTTGTTTTGTTTTGTATGTGAATGGTGGATGACTGGGTGATTAAAACCATGTATGCCACAAAACGCCGGCGCAGGAGCGTAAAAAGGTGAGACGCGGTCCGAATTTTTTCTTTTCTGTATGTTATTCATGCTTTAATCCCATGCCAAACATTATTAGCGAGTCCAGGATGCCGTGTCTGGGGAGTACTCGGTATTTATTTGTAGTGGAAGAAGAGGTCCTGTGCCAGAGGGACTCGTGTTGAGCGGGGTCAACACGAAAGGCCTTACATGCCCACCTTGTATGTGTGAGTAAAACGGCCTGCATGCACACTATACCTTACCATGCAATACCTTAACTGGATGGATGTGGAGTATTTCGTGCCTGCCTGTCAAGACCCCATAACGTCCAACTAGTCCACTTCACTGTGAAGTTGTCCGTTGTTCGTTTAATATCTTTGAAGCGTGTTGGCACGATCACCTTTCCTCAACCTTACAATGTCTTATACCCGTAATTAATTCGTGAACAATGTCCAATCTAGTATTTAAACCTCCTAATCATAACAGTCTTTAGCAAGGAAACAAGGCAGATTGCCCAGAGTATGGTTCATCAATACTTCTAGGTTTTCATGATACACACTCATACATATCATCACACAGCTAAACAAGTGTGACTGAATTCATTTGCTCACACCCGCAGGGACCTTTAAGCATAACTAATGAATACCTATGGATTATGTTATCTCTTTTGGCAGAAAATGATGAGAAAAATTGATTAGAACAAAAATAATTTTGGCTCCTCTTCAGGATTTTTTATTTTCCAGGATCTAGGTCATAGCTATTATTATTCTGGAACAACATCACAATAATTAATTGAAATTCAATAAGGGAACATGGTATGCTGTGTTTGTTTATTATGTTTATAGTGTTTAGACAAGTTTTGCATTTATTAGAAAAGGAAATAAATTTTTTTGTGGCGTGTTTCTGTCGCGAAGTGTTGCCAAGGATGAATGAAAAATAAATAGAATAAAATAATAATAGTTCCCTTTGGCTTAATTTGATGTACAATTACAGTTGAGAAGATCAAGGCTAGCATCCTTGATTTCATATCAACCTTGTATTTAGGTCACTTCAGATGTAGCAAGCAAAAATAATCAGATAAGGATAAAATTACCAAAGCTATATTACTAGACACTGGCTAAATATGGACTTGCAGATCAATGATGATGCCCATTTGTCGCAGACTTTGAAAGGCTGACTAATTTATCATTACTCATCCTGAATTTTTTGGCATAATTTTAAATAACACACAAAAAAAACATGGGAAAGTGTCAATAAAAATGCAGAGACATTTGATACATACGGCTCAATAAAAATGATAATTTTATGGCCGTATTTCTTCTCCCACTATGATATAACAAATACCATGCTTAGCCGCCTCTGAATCATTATACATTAAGTGGCTATTATAAAATGAGCTGTTGAATGTTTGCGCTGAAATATTTATAACTCGGCGACATTTTGAATAATGGTGAATCGGAACAAAGTCGTCATATCAGTCAGCTGGCTGGTGACCCTGTGAAAACTAGGGGAAGGTGAGCCGACAAAATGCCCTGCTTGCAATGTGCCAGTTGTGCCAAGAAGTTTTCCTGTGTTGGGCAGCGGCTAATTGTAGGGTGGCCGCTTCAGTCGGCCGTCAACATGTGCGGGGCGAACCGAGGGGAGATGGGGGTACTACGCGGAAATCATTGTCACTTCTCACTTGTAGTAGCTGTCGTAGTATTTCCCCAGCCAGCACTTTTCCTTTTAACATGTTTCTTGATTGCTACATGTGGTTTTCACATGTAAATTCATGTACGTTCCATTAACAGCTTTTGCTGCCGTAATTTTCCCCTTCCATCAATTTTACGCAGTTCACTTCTGGGCGGTTGTGAAATTACAGTAACAACAGTGTTCTGTCTGTCGTAAGTTGATGGAAGAAATCAAGCTCAGTACGTTTTCTTCGCCATGCAGATCGGTACTGGTTTTAGCCACAACATACTATGTACTTCATATAGTTTTTGTCGCCAATTATTTACATGCTGTTTATTCTGATATTCTGTACCCTAAACTTTAAAATTAGTTTAATAGATATCAGTTTATTTCGGTGATGCTCCAAGAAACAAGACATGGATATTAGATTGCGTCTAAAACGGGCACTTTCTTCAAATGTTTTGGACATTTACATTGCTGACTTGACCTACAATTAAACAGCTGTTCTGCCATTTCGATGGGAGACTAGACCTAGTCGAAAGGGGAAGCTTAGGTGGAAGAAGACCGATGTCAGTGATTAACCTACTTGCCTGAATCATCGCCCAGTTACCCATGATCGATTCCCGCGGTCCTAATCATTTCATAGGGAGGAAACAGTCCCATCAAATATTCAGTTGCTGGTTAGACTATTTAGACATTAGTCCGTCAATGGGAAAACCATTAAAACATAGTAGCATGGCAACTGATTTTTTGCGCTGTTTTTCTGCTGGTAATGCACAAAAGTTGGCGTCTAAATTTTGCCCCATTCGGCTGCATTCATGAAGCGGCAATACGCATGACCTACAACTCCTGTATCAAGTTTCATAAAGCTTTTGTTGGTCTTATAGATTTCATTTTCACATCATAATCAGTGGTGCTTAAGGGGTAAAAATATGCACTGTACCCGGGACTTTTTTCTTCGTTCAACTTTGGTTTGTACAGTCTTAGTACACTGTCTTGTACATGTCCATCGTGCTGTTGCAAGAAGTCGGTCAGCAAGGCATCGTATTAAAATGCGATTTTATGTTTTGTAATTAACTTGACCATGAATTGTGAAATCTCACATTTGCCCTAGATTATGTCATTTCTCACCACAACAATGGTTGTATTGAAATCGTCTTGTAATAATAATGTCAGAGAAAGAATTTGAGACCATACATTTCTGCCGTCAGTTTGTCGAAAGCGCGGAAGGGGAACGTTGAACATCTTACGCCTCGCCTCCCTGAACAT
Source organism: Haplosyllis anthogorgicola (assembly GCA_038406195.1). NCBI lineage: Eukaryota > Metazoa > Annelida > Polychaeta > Phyllodocida > Syllidae > Haplosyllis > Haplosyllis anthogorgicola. The sequence goes on from JBCAUI010003573.1 coordinate 15,562, forward strand.
ACACTTCCCGGTGTCAACAAGGCAATGAACAGTCTTCTTAACAACTCGAGCCCTCATCGCCTTGCTTGCTATTATTGCGGAAATATTTGTAATTACACAGCATAATGTACCAGTACATTCTTTGTTTTATATTTAATGGTTAGTGCAAAGTGAATTTATTACGCACAACAATTTCTAATGTTGCCTTAAATTAATTTTATTTGAAAGACTTTTAAAGCATATAACTTGAATTGAAATGTAACATTTCTTGAGTCTCAATGTTGAGACATTGTTCACATATTTATTCCCTGTCTTATCAATTGTTACCTCATTATAGTTAGGAATTTCATTGAATTTTCAGGAAAGGGCATGATGGATTATCAATAGGAGGAACTAAAGAGCAGGTTTCAGTTACAGAGGCTGTATAATGTAATGATATTGTAGCCGTGGGTTATAATAAGAGAGATGGGTGCTCAGGTGTTAAGGGTTGGAGCCTTCATAGATCTAGTCCATCAATACAATGACAATGCCATTAAAACGCGTATATCTCGCAGCAAGAAATTCAATAATTTACCAGTTGTATTATGAATAGTTAAAAGGGGCTGGAAGGAATGTTATCCCTGTTTTAAGCTTGTCTAATGATGGACTAGTTTTCCGAAGGAACAATATGGATCACTACTGGAAATACCTTTTTAACTTCTTTGACTGTCTGATCATTAAAGTGATATTAATTAGACCGTCCTTTTAGGGGAGGGGTTGACCAATGGCCTTCGGAATGCCAGTGTAAGTCAAGACTAAAAAGACTAGGATGGACGGTATTAATTACGTCTTTAATTAAAATCAGCAGGATTGGGCCAAGATATAAAAGTATTGAAACCTTGAATCAATAGGTTCAATTGATTTTGTATCTAATAGAAATTTTATTCCGAATTTATCCATGTAGATAGGTGAAATGGGGCCGTGTTGGGCGACAAGGGAAATGATTTTGAGAGGCATAATAAAATACCCAATGAAAGTTCGGCATTTTACCTGAAAGTATCAAAGAGCTTTGAATAAAAACCATGTCGACCCAAAGCATCAGACTTATTTTGGTGCTGATTTACATGTTGTATGTGTTATTATTTCCCATTATTTATTATTCCTGAATAAAATATAACATCAATTGCAAAAAATGTTATGGACGCTACATTTCAATAGGAAATACATTTTACGTTTGTTTATTCTGAAACACAGCCACCAAAGTAGACAAGTAGACTAAACTTAAATACACGACGTTTTCTCATTACGTTATCCTTGATGCATTCACAAGCAATAAGTACTGTAGTAAATATGTAGTCGTATGCCCATCTGCGACTGTGCTGGGGGGTTGGGGGGGGGGGGTATGTGAATTCGAAGTTAGTTTTTCATTCGTGTAACGTACTAAATGTTACGCCTTACACTGCAGTGGCAGTAAAAATTATGCATAGATTTATTTCTCTAAAATGCAGTTACATAGAAATGTGGTGGAAAGAAATCTAACAATGGACAGAAAAAGCAAGTGAGTATCAAAGCAGTTGTATCAGCTGCATAGTAGTAAGAGTAGTGGCAGGTTACTATTGTTTGGAGACAGGTCCTATTATGGAAGCTATTCAGCTTGAGGCACTGGATGCAATGCATGCATGGATGAAGGCACATAAGTGACTGCATTTGTATTGTCATTGATCCATATTAGAGGGTGTTAACATACTTCACATGTTTGTCAACTTTGGTTTTAATATTGCAAAACTAATTTTCTCTATTCCTAAGTTAACTTATTGTGTGATTAACAGCGCATCACGAATTGCTGCCGTGATACTTGTGTGATCCATTTGTGGGAGTAATTATTCATAATTCATTTAGTCCTAAACTGTATTATTGTTCGCTACTTCAGTACACGGAATTCGTATCAGAAGTTTAACAATAGCGCATCAAAAGCACAGCGTGAAATTCTTTCGTTCTTTCCTTTGTTCTCTTGCTTTCCGAAATGATACGATTTCTGTGTACTGTATTAAAAATTAGATTCTTTTGTAGCCTCAGATAATGCGATAATCCATGCTCACCTTCAGTCAGAATCATACCATAACATTTCTATATCTCAATTAGCCTCTTGCAAAAAGTTAGACAGCTCAATGCAATTTATGGATTGCTAGCTGCGTGCATTTAATGTGTAAATAAAACTAAATATGTTGTGACTGGTTTTGGTAAGCTCTCGTCGGTCATCGCTTTTTAAGCGATTTCAAAGTATAAATGATTAACAAAAAATCAGAGCTTAAAAGGCATCAATAGTAGTAATAACTAATCAATGTTGATGTCACATATAATTATAAAAATGACCGGAACAGACGTTCCAAGTATCACAACATAATTTTGAATTAAGAGTTGCAAGCCATCTTTGGAAAAACGGCTACCGCTAAGAATTAAGAATAGTTCAGTAAGAACATGACAGTTGTCTGCTTGAAAGGGAAAATGCACGGAGAGTTTCGAACGTTCAGTTTGGTTCGAGTCCAATCCAAAAGGTACAGCTAACTGTCGTGTCCACAGTTTGACTAAAATGAAAGATCTGATGATTCGCTGCGTAATTGTCAAAATCTACGTATGAAAGACAATCATCAGCACGGTTGTAAATTAAGACGAACATGAAGGTAAGTCTTGTTAACTTAATAGAAGTTGGGACAAAATCAACCTTCCCATTTTATTTTGTTTTTGTGATAAAATGTATAGGTAGAATGTTACGAAATATATTAACCAAGGTATTGATTCATCGTGTAATGACGAATCTGCCATGTATTCATTTTTGGATTGGTAAAACGTTTACGTTTAAATTTAAAATGATCCTATCATATAACTGAATTCGTGTTTGGTTTCAATATTACTAATACATTCCCTCTGAATTTATTTATAAATAGCTCCGAGGTAAGCAGAATTACTACAAAATCTCAATTGTATTACGAAAGCGTACACCTGTGGTTATGTACAAGCTGCCACTATTTTACCATAATGCACAAAAGAATCTTGATATGTATCATTTTATATAGTTAAGTTTTGTTTTATATGATGGTGCTTTGGGTAATTAAATTACGCACAAGGACCGGCATTTTTCGTTTTAATCTGATAACATAACAGATCGTTTGATTTACAGTCAATATGTGACAAAAAATAAACTCCTACTTAATAACTTTTTTTTTACAAAGTAAGCAAACATGTGAAATTAACATTTAAGAAATGGTAGGAACCAATTATGGTCTGTAAGAAATCTGATCCAAACAACGTGTGCAAACGTGGGAAATTAAAAATAATCAACTATGGTCTTTGAAAAATTAGACTAGTACTGTTCTTGAAACGATTCTATCTAAACCTTGTGAACTCAGAACTAGGGAAATTTATGCTTGGGTGATCCGGCTGTCAGATCAGCCATGTCTCATGGTCAAGTCACGCCTCGCTGGACCAAGTAATAAGCGGCTCTAATTTTACCAGTATTGCCCAGATATGAACTGTGGTTTTGTTGTGTTTTCCATGGTAAAATTGCCCCTGTTCTCACCATATTATTATTATTTGGCATATTGGGGGGCTAAAGTTAGAGGTTATTACATAAATTTGAGGCGAGTGTGGTCACTTTTGCACTTGGGTTATATGATATGATGATATGTACCAAGTGTACAGAACAGCTGGCCCATCCTACGATTATGGTTGTCTTCTTTTTATGTAAGAAACTGACATTTGGTATGGTTACAGAATGTTACAATGCCTTAATTGTACGCCAAAAATAAGTACTATTCCAGTATCATTGCGTCATAATAAAATGATTGAAATATCCAAATTATTCATCCCAATAGTAACAATATGAGAGCCTTGTATTCAAAATTATTCATCCCAATAGTAACAATATGAGAGCCTTGTATTCAAAATTCTCTAGAAAATAATAGCAAACAAAAACCACCTGCAACACATAGAATTCATAGCTAAATAAACGAATGAAAGGCAGGATTTCTACATGTAAATAGAAATCAGATTTTAGGGATAATGTACGTAATCTCTTATCCTCTTACCTGTCTAATGTTATTACCTTATTTATTGCTCTGGATTTAGTCTGCTTCCATTGTCTGATATTTTACATGTTGATACAAAGGCGAAACATAAACTTAGCACATTCGCAAATCGTCAGCTAAGAATTTATAAACGCTGATACGTACTTTCGAATTTCGTAAATATTTTGAAACCGAGTTTTAGAATAATACAAGGAAGCATCGGCATCAACATCTGCTGTTTGTGGGTTTAGTTTTTTGATGTTTCACAATACAATTTGCTTTTTGATTTCCTGTCACTTTTTGAAGGCAGGCCAATTTAATATGGAAGAATTGATGAAAACTGGGCAAAACATAATTGCAGTGAAACCCAACTATTTGGCTTGTCAACTTAGCATTTGAATTCTTTTGTGTCTTTCAGAAGCCTTTTGTGACCAACTTGAACACAATTGATTTATTTACTGGTTGCTGAATTTTTCCAGCAATATATTTGCGATCCTTTATGTTGCTTAATTTTTACAGCAAAATCCCTGCTGTCCTTTGAACGTTACAGATGTATGTTAAAATACTTCCAAAAATGTGACAAATGTGCCGCGTCGTTAGTAGAAATCTTTACGCATTAAGTCCACAAAACTATCCATGTTTCTTCATTGTAGTTTATTAGATTGTTGTTATTAAGTGTACAGTTTACATAAAGTGGATTAATGACAAATGTATTTTCACATGTGTTACAAAAATATTTAGTGAATTTGTATAACATGATAAATATGGTTGGCAATTTTGGGCTATTGATATGTTACATCTTGCCAAGACCAGTCACTACAATCCCTTGTATTTTACTATAATTACACATATGGAAATACCGCTGTACAGTTATCCACGAAACAAATAAATGAAATAAAACGTATTTTATAAAAAGCCATAACTTTAATAAGGCTATGCAGTAGCTTTTTATGAAAGAGTTGGTTATACAAAGCAATGGAAATAGAATTCCCAGGCTTACAAAATGTATGTGTATGGGCAGAGCATTGCTACAACTAGATTGATGAGGATTGTTGCCAAGATTCAATGACAGTCATTCATCAATGGAAGAAGTGTTGGCAATGCATCACCCTATGCAGCTTATTTGAACATACCTCCACCCATATATATAGCCAATATAGTAAACATGGTAACAAGATAGATATTTGATGCATTCAAGTACGGATCCAAATTTCTTTATGTCTGTTTTTAAACTCAGCGTAGAAAATAAGTTTTGTGTTTTAATCCTTTTGTGTTTTATGCTTCAAATAACTGTAGAGTGTCCACTTTAACCGGGTCAGTATTTATTATTCTTGGAACAGATACATTTGTACACCACATCAGTCGCCATTTTCTCGTGTTTGACAACAAAGGGAAATTACAAGGCAGTGAAATTTTGGCAAAAACGTCGATGGAACTCCAGTACAGATTGAGATCTTATCTCTCTTGTTCTGTCACACTTTCATTAGGGTTATGAATTTCACTAAGGTGATAGCTTGACAAATCAATGTTGAATATTTTTCATTTTTGTTTGTTATGAGTTGCTGCATATAAAGTGGGTTTGGTTACAATTGAGATAGTTTCATATATTTTTCTAGAAACGAAAAAATGTTCATTTTCATTTTAGTAGGGGATAAAAAGAATATAGCATATGCCAGTTATAGTTTACAATAAATTTGAGTTTTGTGTGTTACATTTATTTGCTGACTTTGATGTGATTACAAAATTAATTGCTGAAAGTCAAGAATGGGCCAGTTAAGGAACCACTGAGATGTCTTTCTCAGAATAAAAGGATGAAGACAGTCATGGTCCTGGAATCGGACATAATTGGCCAAATTGCAAATACTTGCAACTGTCATGAATAAAAAGCCATCACTCAATTAAGTATTTTGCTTGCATAATCAATGGAAGAAAGAATTCAGCAATTCATAATGACATGTGAGGAATTTTCTAACAATTTAACAGCAATGAAAGCTCTCGTCAAAGATGACAGCATCAAAAGACATCTCGCTAGTTGTTCTCCTGATGAGCTTTGTCCCTATTTGAAACGTCTTTTATTTTATGTTTTATGCTATAAAAGAGAGTCCCCATCTTTGGCAGAGGCATTCATTAACAAGCATCTTGCCATTACTGCTGCCCTTGTCTTGTAAAGTGTCATACAATGTGTGCGATCTTCCTGCAGTAATGTAACTTTGGACAAGGACAAGAAAACGGGATTTAATTAAGCACATTAAGCGATATCGACGGAGAAGCGGCGTTTTTTTGACAGTGCTAACTAGACCTATCCGGTTTCCCGTCTATTCCGTACCTTCGTACAATGCCGCCTCAACAATTGTTTCATTAGTTGTGTAGCAGATCTCAATTTTTCTGTTTTCCGCCAGACCATAAGGGACGATAAGCAACAATATGCCCAGATTGGACATTGCCTATTTCCATCACACAAAATTTTCATTATGTGACAGGGGCGGATCCAGATTTTCCCATTGGGGGGGGGTGCCCGGCCCGTTGGGGGGGTGCCACCCCTATTTTCGCCCAATGTTTTAGCAGAAAGTGCATGAAAATGAAGAAAATTTGGGCCGTTGGGGGGGGCACGCACCAGTGGTGCCCCCCTAGATCCACCAATGTGTGAGAGCATTGGTTTTGATATTTTATTTTTTCTATGGTAGTATACATTTTTAAGATGTATGTAGATATCAAAATATCTCACCGTGAAATCCACAGTACTCAAAATAGTTATCCACCCAGTGCTTCAAAGCCTTTTCCACCACTTATGGTCCCTTATCGTCCGGTGAAAAACAGAATAATTGATATCTGCTACACAACTGTTATGAAATATTAAAAGATAAATACTAAGCATTGTAGTTAATCATACTACTGACAAATTTAAGAGGTGAAAGTGTCGCGTTCCTGACAGAGGGGGGAGGATCTGTCTGCAGGATGACCTGCCAGCCAATGAGGTGGCCTCCTCAGTGCCAGACATAAATTATGTTAATGAGCTG
>JBCAUI010003574.1:0-10312 GCA_038406195.1 Haplosyllis anthogorgicola
AATATATCTACAGATGTCAAGGGACAAATCCTTGTGATAATGGCTTCCCCCAGTGTATCTCTTGGCTGGAAACCCTACCCAACAGATGACATGTCACACTACATACCAGCCAATGTATAGCCAGTAATCTGGGCAAAACATTGAACCCCGGGCAATGGCGATCCCCATCTCAACATTAAATTTTATAATGTGTAAAATTAAAGAACGTAAATTTAGGTCATTTGTACCATTATGACCAAATTTTTGGTTCATTTTCTTTATTCATTCTGTACATAATTCATATCTCATTGAGGCCGGCTAATGCCATGATGCGTGCAGTCAGTCGTTTGAATGGTCACACCTTCAATGTCAATACGCAATAAGCATTCAGCATTCATTTCCCGTGGTAAACTTCACGACCTGTCTGTTTCTCATGCTAGATCTAGTAAACGACACAAGGTCTATAGACCAGGCCAATCTTTAATCGTGATAAATATTCCGATAATGTTCACTCAACCCTGGCCACTAGTCAAGGGGTGTTTTGTGCCAGTCAAGTGAGTCAGCAGTAAATGTTCAGCAGAAAATGTTTTTATTTCCAACAACCTGTACAGCAAGCTGTAAGATGGCAGTATGTTTATGGCCGTGTACATGACCATACACGCCATCTTAAGGCTATTTCTCATGCGAGGTCAATCAAAGCACGTGTGCAAAAAATCCAACAAAGCTCTGCTGCAAAGTGAAATGCACGAAAACAATGAGGATGCGGAGATTAGAACATTGAATTTTAAACTCGAATACAGAGGTTGTTAACTTAAATTTTCTGGCAGACAAGCGATTATGTTTTTGGACGAAGACTTGGATTTTGAAGATGGAGACACAGAAAAGTATATATGTACCTGATAAAAAGTAGGCCACAAAGACAAAGCAGGAAACGGGAAATGGATCTGTTTATGAGCATAATATTCTCAATCATGCTGTTTATAAGTATCAATTACATTGATTGATCTCCGTCTTATTGCCCAGACGCATGATCAAAATCGTTACGAAATGACTTCCGTTTAGGTATTGATGCACTGATTACTGTAGATGTCAGTAGTTATCACTGATATAACAGCTTAGAAATTGCAGCCATCTTCCAGGCCACCAGACGGAGTGTTTGGATGCAGGCGGAAATTATATGCGCTTGTTTTTGCCAGTATGGTGCATCAGTTTAGTCAAAAAGTTAATTGGTTCGGACTAATTACCATAATTAAAGATGGCTTGTCAGAAACCCAGTAGGTCTATGGACTATGCACCGATTCACATGTTCATACCTGGCGAGATCAAAGGTCACTGGCAAATATAGGGTCGAATTTGTGTGCCCCGTCTCCCCCTCCTCCTCCCCCCAGATACAGTCTAAAAGTTCTTCATTTTCATGCAGTTTTGGTGATTTTCACCCCCAAAAATAGGTAAAAATTAGGGTTCTCATAGGTTGGCTCCTCCGTCCTCTTACGAGAAATCCTGGATTTGCCGGTGATTAGATACCTCCTAATCAAAATCTAGATCAAAATTTAGGTCAATTAATAGCCCAGTAATCTACATATTTTAAGGCACTGACGTGACGCTGGTGGTATTCTTGGATCTACATAGACACACTCTGAATTAGAATCCATGTCAAAATCCAGGTCAAATTATAGTACATTATCTTATTTTCAGGTACTGACGTGACCCTGATGGTGTTCTGGGATCTGGAGCAGGATGCACATCTTTTTGAGGTCTACACGACGGATCCGGATGACCTGAGAACGGCCTACAGTTGTGACAGTCATCCGGAACTGTTCACTCACAACTACACAGAGCCGGGAGACTATACCATAACAGCCAAGTAAGTCTTTATGCTGATGAACATTCTGGATGGTCCAAAATGATCCAGTATTTCTTGCGTCACCTGCATAATGTTGTCTCATAGACTGGATAGGGGTTATTTATTGGATGGAAGCTGATTTAAAATTATTAACCAATTTATTCATTTATCATGACTGCTGGTTGATGATACGAGCTATTCACTAAACTTAACACAAGATGGAGCTGTGCTGAGCGTACAGCTTCATGTAACTCCAGGTCACTATACCGTTTAACTCGAGGTAACATTTACCATGTAACTCTAGGTCACTTCTGCGATAAAACTCAAGCTTACCTCAATACTGCAATATCCTCCTCCCGCCGAGCGTGGTAGTATCTTTTCATGGGATCTAGCCAAATGTCAGGTTCCATTTATCAATGTGTTTGTTTTATTTTTCAGAGCGTTTAACTCTCGTTCGTGCAGCGAGGTCACGTTTACTCACAGCGTGGATACACCAATAGCAGACGTCGTTGTAACTCCAACTCACGTGCAGATAGGTGAGTACCTCAGCCAATCACAGGCCTTCTTACAAAACTGTGGAAAATGTTTCAAAATTTATTTTTTGTTTTGTGTTTAAATGAGAATTTGCTTGTGAAGGAGAATAATTAACAATTAATGAAATAGACTAACAATTGGCAATTTCCAGAATGAAAGCATTAATACACCTGTAAATCAAATTTGTTTGCGTGTGTATGTTCGTGTGTGTGTATTTCGTGAATTGAAATAAAAATTAAATAATATAGCAGGTAATAAATAAAACTACACCAGGTAACAAAGTGGAAATGAAACAAAATGCTAAAGGTCTACTGCAGTGTCTGTGCAACACACGAAATCCTCTTTTATTGCAGTACAAGCTCGTAATTATGAAAATATTTCTTCAATGTTCTGTTCAGTGGTCATTATTTCAGGTTAATAATTCAAATAACTCAAACTAAAAATGATGCGACTAATTCATGATACATTATCTCTGTACCAAATTAGTAGAGCAAAGTGGCGTTGAGTTTTTGGCTCATTTGGCATAATTGCCAAAGAGCCCATAGAATCATGAATTGTCCGTCGTCCACCATTGTCGTCCGGCATTGTTGTCATTGTTGTTGGCATTGTTGTCATCGTCGTCTCTGCACAGCCACCCTGAGCACACAATTGATCATAGAGACTTTATAGAGACTACACATGTGCACCTATGTCCTATCTCAAAGCATAGCAAAAATTATGTTGCTGTGACCATTATTCCCAAATTGGGAGCCATATTTGTATTTTTCTTTGAACTTAAATTCTAGACATGCAATTAAAGATACAGACTTTATATTTGGCAGCCTTATGCATCTACATACCCTTTTTATGTTCTGCAAAAAATACATTGATACCACCTATATTCCTAGTTTGGCAGACATATTTGTTTTTCTTCAGAGATCAGATAGTTGAAATTTGATCTCAGACACATAGTTGTATGCATGTGATGTTGTAACCAATATTTTCTTACTTCTTTGATAACGCCAAATGAGCTCAGGTCCATCTGGACCTATTTTTTTAATAAAAATTGGAATAAATATATTATTGATTCTGAGTGAATAATTTATGATGTTTTTTGGATTGCATTACTTCAGTGCTACTGTTTCAAACTATTTCAGCATAACTATATGTTAAAGTAATATCAAATGCAATAATTTTGCTTTAAATTATTTTATTAATCAGCTTGAAACACTTGAACTATTTTAATTTAATAAAAATACATACCTGGATAACGCATTATTTGTCTTACAATGCTCAGGGGACACATCATACATCAATATAACATCATCAGCCGGAACGAGGCAGACCCACTTCGTCCGCTGGATGGACTTGAACATTGAAGTCCGAAACGTCTCGGATGGGGGCAGGGAAGAGGTGTACTTGAATGATTATGCGAGCCCCGGAACGTACAACGTCGAAGTTTACGTCTACAGCTCAAAATCCTTCTTTAGTTTTGTCGTCAAAGTCGTGGTGGTGGAGCCGATAGACAGTTGCGCGTTATTTGTCGATACTTACCAGGAAATGAGCACTGCGCAATCGCAAGTGCAAGTGTGCATGAACAGGACGAAAGAGAACGGGACCCACACATACGATATGTGGGATTACAACGACAGGTGGGTCTTAGTGACGTATGAGGAGACGCATTCACCCGTTTATAATGTTTGTCACAACTACACGACACCAGGAGAATACAACGTCACGCTACGTTGTTATAATCGCTACACGTACATCTCGGAAAAGAAGCTAATTTACGTCCAGTATCCGATAGTAAATCTAACGATCACCACAACAACGCATCATACATACGGAAATGACGTCATAATAGATTGGAGTTACCTATACGGATCCGCCGTGACTGTAACATTTACGTTAGATGATAATGACGTCAGTGATAAAGTGACGTTTGCCGACGCGGATGAACGTAGTGGTAATATAACGATCCCAGGTAGCGGCACTGGAGCGGAAGTGGGAATGCACACGCTCGTAATAACGTGCACCAATTTCGTCTCGGGAACTGTGACAGAAACATTTGATTACTACGTGGAAAAGACGATAACAGGGCTAGCGATCACAGCCAATGGCGAGGGCACGCTTTTTTACGTCAGAACGTTGACTGAGGTCACAGTTGTCGCTACAGTTAAAGAGGGAAGTGCTATTGAGTACACGTACAATAATGGCTTGACTGACATGATCAAATTCACAGCGGATAACTCTGACACAACATTTGACGCATACCAGTACCAAACTGGAGAGACCGGATATTATACTGTGAAGTTATTTGCGCAAAACAACGTCAGCAATGAGTCTGTGTCGATAACAATAGGCGCTGAGAACCCTCTGACATCAGATATAACGTTTACCAACACCAACGAAACCGACGACTCCGTTGCAGTAAAGTTTACAATAATGCCGACGGACACAAGCGATCCTGAGCCTACCAACATCGTAGCGTCATTCAAATATGGCGACGAAAGTGATGCGAGTTTGTACACGGATGTAGATGTTCCTATTAGTCTTGTACCGTCGACACAAACCACACATAAGCAGACTCACATGTACAGTTATGGCCGCTATGTCGCTGAGGTTTTCATCAAGAACAACGTTAGTAACATCACGCTACAAACCAACGTCATGGTCGGGGTGGGCATCGAGGGTTTTAACGTAGAGCTACAAGGAGCCGTCAACTGCTACGATCCGGAAAGTCCGGTTAGCTTCAATGTATCCAGAACGCAAGGGACCAATGTCACATACACGTATACCTGGAATGATGGAACCGCTGTTGAGGTGGACACGCAACAAGATCAAATGTCAATCACCAAGCAACACACCTTCCCTAGTGATGGGAATTATGTCGTCAAAATGGTAGCTTCCAATGACTTTGATTCTATTACGAAGGATGTGAGTGTCAAAATGGTGTATGATTTCCCGACCAGTATCGCTATGACCTCAGGGCTGGTTGTTGATATTGATGTGGGAAGTTATCCGCTACACTTTACTAGGGATCCAGGACAGAACTCGCCAACTAATGCCACTTGCGCCGTCTACAAAGAAGATGTCGTTGATAGTGCCCTTGACTTTGACCTTGACCTTGGGTCGGATGGAACTTATGACCATACATGGAACGTGGGTGGTTATGGCTTGGGTGCCTTTAACTACACTGTGAATTGCTCCAACTGCAACCAGGAGAAAATCTGGAATGGAAAGGTGTTCATTCAGAAGAGGATTACAAATCTACAGGTTACCATTCCTAGCAACGCAACGGAGGTTGCACAAAATGTCTGCCTAACTTTCCAAGTGGATGAAGGCTCTGTTATCACCTTTATAGCGCTTTACGGCGAAAACAACAGCGTTATCAAGTATGATACAGATGCGAAAACTGCCGAACTTTGTTACGGTTATGAAACGGACGACAACTACACCATCAACGTGAGAGCAGTGAACGGACTGGATAACATAACTGGTGATCCTATTGACGTCATCATTCAGTATCCGGTACCGGAACTGGAACTCGTTACTCAAAGCGGAGACACGGTCATCAGCATTCCGGCAGGTGGCAGTACTGATGTTACATTTGATCTAACAGTTAAAACTCCCACACCACCAGATGGACCCACTGACGCGTTTTGTTCCTGGACGTTGTATGAGGGCGCCACTGAAGTAACTAAGTTCGCACCTGAATTGAGGAACCTCGGGACACACAGCCACACGTTCTCTTACACGCCATCGCTACCTATCGGCAACCAAAAGATCAACGTCACCTGTTCCAATCGGGTTAGCAGTTTCACAGCCAGCATTGACTTGGTCCTGCAGATCCCGTGCACATCAGTGAAACTCAGGAACAGCTCTAACCCTGTGGGTATAGGCAAAATGATGAAATACACTGTGGTGATAGAACCACAGTGGTGCTCCCACGTCTATGTGTTGTATGACTTTGGCGATGGAAACACCACCGTGCAATTTAACGACGGTATACTTACAGCAAATCCTTATATTGAGTATATCTACAATGCAGAAGGCATATACTCACCACGAATTGACGTCTGGAATCAGGTTACTTCACCCAATTTGACATCCAAAATTATAGAAGTCGAGGTCCTAGACCCGATTCAGGATGACTTTAACATCACGGTAGAGCCGCTTGTACAACCCGACGAAGACGGCGTTCCAGCGTACCCAATACGCCAGAAGGTCAACATAACCGCCTCGCATGATGCCTTGGCAGATTACACACATACGTTTTATTTATCGTATAACTGTGACGATGCTGGAAATCCGCTGCCTAACGTCTACTCAATCAACTGCGATGAATCGGTAGTTTTCGACAAAAAGCAAGACATCTTCGTCAAAGATGTATCGCTGGATTACAGCGGGCTGTACCGTATGAAGATCGTTCTCACCTATCTGGGGGTAAAGCAGATTGTCTCCACGCAGAAAATCAGGGTCAACCGCATTCCAGCATTTCCGCTACAAGTGGAAAGCAAAGATGACGCCGGGGAATGGTCAGTTTTGTCGCAACCGCTAGAAACGTATAATCTAAAAGATGTCAAGACACAGGACTTCCGGTTTACGGCACAACACACTATGTCGGGTTCCTGGTCGATTCGCTGGTACATTAACGGCGCGGAAGTTACCGGATCGCGCGCGATGAACGCGCCATTTGTAACGTCGCCAGAAACCCCGTTTGCCTCGCCTGGCCACTACATAATCCAAGCGAAACTCGATGCCTTACCCGATGTAAACCCCGCTACGCACGACCAGCTGTTTGGCTCATCCACAGTGGAGCTTACCGTGGACTCTACCGTTGGAGTGTGCGATATAAAGGTAGGAATATTTCTCAACCCTTTGGACAATTTCAGTTGCTCTTTAGTTAAAATTTACCTGTTTGGTCACCAAGTTGGCCCAATTGGCCGCCTCTAGTGTGATTAACCTATTCCTTACTCATTTTTTTCTGACGATCTCCATTCTTTCATCTTTAAATCGAATGAAAAAGTTGTGTTATGTTTTTACCTTTAAGACATAAGTACAGTAGAACCCGTTTTCAGCGGCACCATAATTTCTCGGGACTAAAATGCCGTAAAAGGCAACATGCTGTACAAGACAGGTAAAATAAACATGAATGTTAAGAGGTTCGTAAGGTATGTCGTCCAAAAAGCTGCAGCTCAAAACAGGATCTACTGGACTAGAGCAAAATACGATATCCTAAATTTTGCCGGTGATAAAGCAGACACAAATTGCTGCTACCCCCAAGCTCCGCCTACCTTTGCCCCAGCCTACCTACAGCTGCCAAGTAACATGTAGGCAGGTAAAGAAACCAGTAAACACTCGCACCGTCCTTACGTACTTGTCACAATTTGGTTAAAAAAATCTTCTTTCATCTTTAAGTTTCCCGCCAGCAGTTTCCTGAACGAGAAGTTTCCTAGGACCGATGAGTTTCCGTGCGACAATTGCCTGCTCATCGTGGAGAGGTGCGAGGAGCCACCGACTGACGACCGCACGTGTTACGAGGTGACCGTCACCGACCCCACGGGGGCCGAGAGCGGCGGCAGGACCCTGAGCTATGGGACGAGCACCACCGAATCCCCTTGCAGCAACACGGCCTACACCTATATCTCACCTACACAGACAAAAAATATCGAGTGGCCCGAAAGTTTAGTCTTCGACAAGTTGGGACAATGGACTATCAAGGTATTTATTTATTTATTTCATTAACGGATCCCAGGTAGGCGCTAGAGCGCCCTCTCCCGTACAGCCCTGCATTATCCACAAGAGGGGTGGACACTATACATGTGCATACAGCATGCTGGCATGGACCCCTTCTTACATGCATCAGTCAGTAGTTAATCTCCCTTTATTTTCACTTTACCTTATTTTAAGGTGAAGATAATAGTGCACAACCTGCTGGAAGAGGTGGATAAAATTGAGAACTCGGAGAAGGTGGTTGACATACGGTGCCGTCCATGCGCAAATCCTGACGTGAGACTGATCAACCCGACGGGCGAGGGATCCTCCACCAACAACACACGCAAGTTTCCAAGGTAACGGGTGCGGACGTGTACACGCGCGCATGCACATGCGCACACACTCACTTTAGTTTCACATTGCATTGTTCTCAATTGCGAAAGGTGTAAATGCCATGGTTTTTGCTCCAATGCTGCTTCACAAGTGTCATGGGGCTACAAAAGGGACAACTTGAGTACACCTGAATCATTTACTTTGTGTTTCTCCCAGAGTGATGACGTCTGTCAACGGACAGACTTTGGTTAGAGTCTACGCCAGAGGTGCTGCAGTCTGAGACTGCAGTTAGAGTTACTACCAGAGGAACTGCAGGCTTCCCACCTTTGCCTGCACCTGCAAGTCATGTGACAGTCTATAGACTATCCTATTGGTTAATTAGAGTTATGCATTAGCATCATAGCATCATTGGCAGCCATCTTTAATTATTCAGTTCAACTTGTACCTTTGAAGAGACAACACGTGTTTCATATAAGAGTTATCTAGAATTAATAAACTACATCTGAAGTGTCAGAACTATCATTCTAGTCTTTTTACAACATCTGTGCAAACTTTTAAAATATAATAATGCCCATTGGCAGATCTAGGGGGCACCATCGGCACACCCCCCCCCCCAACAGCCCAAATTTTCTTTGTTTTCATGCACTTTCTGCTAAATTTGGGGCGAAAATAGGGTGGCGCCCCCCCAATGGGCTGGGCGCACCCCAACAGGAAATCCTGGATCCGCCCCTGATGCCCATTTGTAAAATGATGTAGATTTGCATATACTGTCTCTTATGCAACCCCAGAGAGCTTGAAAAGTGGCATTTGACCAAATACAATTGGCACATACATTTTTCACAATTACATGTAAAACATGTAATGCAGTGTACAATTATTTAATTGCCACTTGGGAACGGTTTGATTAACATTTTCGTCTTTCTTCGAACTGTGAGTAATTATGGTGGAACACCAGCTTTAACTTCACACCTTCTGTTTTCAGAGCGATGGTGGCGGAAGTGACTGCCGATCCGTTTGAGGTTGAGACGAACTGTGACGCTCACAAGGATACCGTCGGGATTTCTTACAACTATGAGTTCAGGTAAACATCCACGACAGTTCCTTAGACTCCCATATCTTTTCTTTCTTTTAGTGCCAGATCATGAAAGTTGTATTAAAAGTTAAAGACCTTTTTAGATTTAGGTGCATTGAGATGACCCTGTCAGTAACAGTACAATAAAACTTTTAATACAATTTTCCTTAACTGAATGTTAGGGAATATTATGAATGAATATTATTTCTTGGATTACGTAACATTCCAGGAAATTTTGAGACTAGAAATTTGTAAAGATTTCTTCACATCGAAGTGTTGAAGAAATCGACATGACTCCCTTTAAGCGATGATACCATGAGAATTGCCATCTGACTCAATTCCTTTTACAATTCCTGGCAGAAAACGTAATTCAAGAAATGAAACAATATGATTTAACTGAGATCACAAGCTGGAACCAAAACGCTTACACTCTTACAATTTACAACATGTTACATGTCCGCGAAGTTACAATGCATTTAACAGTGAGCCACTATGGCGAGAACCACTATGAACAAGAAGTGCTGTCATGTAGCCTGCTGGCATCATCTTGTGAAATTCCTATCATTTTGGAAAGTAAAAGAACAAAGGAGAGAACGAAAGACTCCCACGCTGTGCTGTTGATGAGCTATTGTTCCAAAATGATAGGAAATTCACCCTCTGTCTCTCTGGAGCTACAAAGAGACATCATGTACATTCATGGATCATTTCCCTGGTGTCTCTCCTAGATAGAAATCTTGTGTGTATGTGCACATTCAATTTTTTCATATAAAAGTAAGCAATTGTTGTGTTCGGCGGAGTTACCTTTGGTTCCAACATACAAGTCAACCCGAGATACGGTCCTTTGATTCTAAGTT
>JBCAUI010003585.1:0-10308 GCA_038406195.1 Haplosyllis anthogorgicola
TATGGCTCAAAGAAATATTACTTGCTTCAAAATAGAATGATCTGGGCACAAATCAATACCCCAATGCTATTCCAATATGAATTGTGAAGTTGACCCATCACTATCTATTTTAAGGGAAAAAGCCACTTCGCAACATTACAAATAGTTGGTAGAAGCTAACTAGTATCTATCTTTGTACCAATTACTCAGTGACGTAATTACATGTATTAACCCCTTCTCATTCTTCGTCCATCTTGCTGACATGCAATACATGTGTATGTTCTGTACTCCCATTTTGTATCATAAACAGCAGAGATCTTTCATAATAGATGAATTCACGTCGGTAGTCTCTCTGGAGATGAACATAAAAGGTAACCCTTTCTGATGTGATAAATATAATGTCACAATAAGTAAGGTCTGATAGTCAATGCCATTCACAACTCAGGGACCAAGGGCTTTTAGCCTCAAAAGGATGAGAGTCAAATTGAACATGCATCTGACGTCTGTGATGTATCTATGTGGCTGTAACATAGGCCAACAGGATCATATATCCAGAGATTTGCATGTCTTTGCAGTGTGTTGAAATATTACGACCTGTGCCTTTAATGGCGTGATGGTGCAGTACCAGGTCTAACTTAACAATGCATGCGATTATTCCAAGAAAGAAAACTGTATGTTGTTGTCTTTAGTGTGTCAACACTTTCCCATAACGAGACATCAGGAAAATATAAAAATAATTCCAGAAAGGTGGAATATGCGATTTTATGCCTTGTATGTGACATTCATTACAGCTGTTGAACACTCAATTTTAATTGTGCAATGAGCCAATTCCTTTGTGACTACATACACTTTTAACAGATACATGTAGTATATTATACCAGATAAGTAATTGTATGTATTCAGTACTTACATCATTGTACTGACGATGGTGGTGCAAAGGTGATCTCGGAACACCCCCAACTGGTGCAGACCTCGTACTTGAGTCGGACTCGTGACCAGAGTTGTACATGGCGGAAGACCTGGAGCTGCGGACCTTGGGACTCCTGGAAGGACTGGGTGGTACCCCTTGTACATCTGTTTCGTATACCTTGAGAACTGTGCGATCCTTCACATCTCTAAAATCGTGCAAGTAAATAATGTTTACGTGTGAACCTTTCGAAGTAGAACCTGCCCATCACTTTCAGTTTCAACACAGCAAGTTTGTATTGAACGTGTCCTGTGTGACTTAGGCTTCTTCTACCGTCTATTTATTTTAATAACAGCGTCGTTTTATATCATACAGGAAAACAATTAGCAGAAGTCGGATTGAGTTGTTGCTTCCATACATGTATGGAATGTATTACAAAATTTGAATAAAAATCACTCAACAATCATGATACATACAACATCACAGACAGTCATACATACATGACAGACACCGGATATCAATATGAAAAATAGAAATCAGGAACATTGGCTGACAAAAAAGGGACATTCTTCGATATTGCACAAAAGAAGTGCATTGTTGTGGCTCCTGGGTCTAGTAGTCGCCCTATCTATCGGATAATCGACCTTCTATGGGAGTACCAATGGGTTGTGTGCTAACAACATATAACTGCACTTTCAGACTGGTTAATGACAGAAGAAAGAGACGATAAGGACTACGACACAAAGATGCGGCAAAAAAACTACTGTATTCCTAATGAGTCAATATCATGACAGTAAATATAAGCAGCTGCAGCTTCATGAAGGGGATTGTGATGAGCACGGGATTAGGAGTGAAAAAAGCAAGATTACATTTGAAATATTTACTGCAAGAAATTTTTGTTCTGTGTAACCCATCATGATAATTTAATTTTCCCAAGTTTCACCGCATAATGGTGCAGCTCTGACGAGACTACATGCCTATGAATGTGGTTCGTTAAATTATACACTTAGAAGGTTTTATAATGTTACGTTAATATTGTTGTAAGATCTTGTAGCGATTTAACTTTGAGCTTTTAGTTGCTGGTTAGACGGATAAACGATATCCAAAGCCGAAGAATAATTGTTCGTTTTCTGTTACGAAATGTTCATATCATATCTATCTTGAATCTACGTTGAGTTTGAATTAAATATAGGGACAGAGATCACTGTTAAATAGAAAGCTTACAAGTTAAGAGAAGTGCAAGTATATTTTGCATCTACCTATGTGTAACAAATTATTTTTTCTTCCAAAACAGTGTTTTTATATCTACATTATCAGATCTTATTTACTACGTCTAGTGCACCGGAGATGCAGGATGTGACTCTCACAATGTCTAGTGCTGATGTAGAAAATTAGAAATCACTCACAGCATAAACACACAAAATCAAATCAAAGTAGTCTCCCATGAAATCAAAGCTATGTACAGTACATTTTGCTTCACTATGAGACAACATTGATTACACGATTATTATAGCGTGATCATTAGCGGCAGTACATTAAGCACACACTTAAATGCGATACTCACTTCAAACTGGCCATATTAAAATAAGACAATTTTACAATCAATTATTTATGTGACATTTGCAAAATTTTACATTAACTTTATGGGGGAATGGGAGGTTTATAACAATGTGGACATCACTGATGTATGTATGGCTTCGTGACAAGTAAACAATGGCAATAAATTTATACATGGCTTAAATAGGTTTTTTAACAACATGCATTTACTTTTCCTAAAAAATTTGCATAGATGTTAAAAAATATATACGTACTTCATGTCTTCCAGTTCGTAGTAGACATTAGTGGCCTGGTCCATGATGTATATTTTGCGTTTCTTTGACTCCAGGTACTGCATCGAAAGAGCATCGGGAAATGCTCGCACGAAAAGTGCGCGAATGGTGTCCACTGATGTGACTTCATTGGGAAGTAATGCTCTCTTGGTTTCATTGCGATATATCAGGAACACCAAACCTAGAAACAATAAGAACAACATGTAGTCCTGGGGCATGCACAAATAAATCACAAATAAATCACATGTAATCTGCATGAATGCAAATGTTTTCTGAGGTAATAATTGATTACAACAGACGGATCGTTAGGTACAAAGCATTTAATAAATAAACCAATACAGGTTCAAAATGATAACAAACCTTCCTTGCTGCCACACTCAAACCATGTCTTCCTACAGAGTGAATTAGATCCCTTGACCATGCTGATTATCTTAATATCCTCGCCCTATTCGACCACATCGGAGTAATATTCCACTGATTTAGTGTCCTACATACACGGACGAAAGGGGCATCTACGTTTTAACAGCCATTAAATGCCCTCAAATATTTCCTTTTACGAGTATTTTCTGCCGTTTGCTTTTACATTTGATTATCCTTGCTGAGGTCTGGTCTAATAATACAGGCCTGTGCTTCATCAACAGGAAAAGAATGAGAGGCCTTCCTTCTATTGATTGCCGTCAAAATTGTATCCACAGTGCACTGGGTGTCCTGCAGTGCCCGTTATAGATATATGCCTCCGACACCATGTTACTGCTTGCGCTCATTTGTGCATTCATGTAGAATCATATTTCCTCTCGTAATGTTGCGCCCAAATATCCACAGCAATGTGCGAAAGGCTGTACATAAATAGTACCTGATGTACCGCTACTTTCCTTCCCTTTATTCTCGTGGTGCAAACACACAGCGTGTTCATTGACGAAAGATCATAGGACATATTGAACGCAAGATCAGCATTAGGATATGTCCAAAATTGGCATCATTTTGAAGCAGTATAACTCTTGACACGCACTGTGTATTGATACAACAAGCTGAAAAATGTCACTGAGCAATAGGCTCAAGACTTAAGTTAACATTATTCCACCTTGACTTTGCAAACAGCCAAACAGCTTTTACTTGCATACATATTCACGTCCACACTGACAGCTTGTCGTCCCTCACTCGGACTAAAAGCTGCTAATACTTTGACGAAATGCATAACAATTGGACCGAGCATCAGAATAATTTAGGGGCCACCTAGGTAGACAATCTAATAAACGTCACATGGCACCTGCAGAGGGGTGCAGAGTCGACGCCAGCCCTCTATCATTGTACAAAAAGACCATCTTGGTGGCATGCCCGTACATCAAAGCCAGCATAGGTAAATTCCAATATTTTAAACGATATTCAGCATCTTTATTGCATCTTGACTGGAAACATGCTTCTGCAATGATCAAAAACTGTGACCTCGGAAAACAAATCAGTCACTATGGAGCCAACGTCGCTTAATTTCCTTCAACCCAGATGCAAAGCGAAGATTTCGACAGGCGTCCGTGAATGGCGTTAAATTTGAGCATTCAGAAAGAAACGATCGGTAAGAAACGACTACGGTATTCAAAAAGAAGGAGCTTCACATGTTACACAACCCAGTGGGCTAATAATGTATGTGCTACTGCAGGCTCAACCAAAGAAGAATCTCTTAACTGCATCTTTCTTCTTTGACATTACCGCCACAGCAATGCACCTATCAAGATATTTGCATCGACCGTGGGGTCCAATGTAAATAGTTCACAACTCGAAATATCGCATTCGCTGGGATTATACTAGTGCAAATATACACTGTTATTTTATACACTGCATTCTGAATCGATATCTTTAGGTAGAAAAACAAACAAGCTGTATTCCAGTATTGGGCTATTGGCCAGTAATGCCTGCAATTCACACTTCTCATTCACCCTTCATAACTCATGCCGATTCCTTACTTTAAACCCATCTCAGTCCCTAAATATCAATTTACCGAAGATGCAAATATATATTATTGAAAGAGGCACACAACCAACGACACTTTTAAGTTTTCTTTACTTTCAAAAACATTGTGATTGGCCAATTTATGTAAACATGTGGTAAGTGTAACTCACTGGAAAATTCAGAATTTCTTGCAGGTCTTTTATATGTAAAACAATAAGGACATAGGAGGGGGGGGTCAGTCTGCTTTCTCCACACAGATTTCTGAATTTAGTGTCTATCTCCACTAATATTCATCCTATTGCTTATTTAACACTATCTTATGACTATTATGGGATGCATTTTTGGCATGTTGGAAAATGTGGATTTTGGACTTTGGACTGGGACAGACCAAGACAGTCCATGGGCCAAAATCCACAGTCCAAGGTCCAAAGGTCCCTTATTTACAATATGCCAAAAGCTCATCTGCCACATCCTAACAATCCACCCCACCCATTTTTGCTGCACACACAGCACAGCTGGGTGAACTGCACTGTCTGAATGTGGCAGATGAGCAGCAATGGTTTTCACTGTGTGGATCATGCCCTGTGTGGATCTATCTCTCTTTGTATTCCTGTTGGGTACCAATGGGTTCCATCTAGTTATACTAAAGAATACAATGTCACATCACTGACACCCTACCAAACATCTTTGGTGTTCTGTCCTGTGATTTGATAAGGAGGATGTCCCCGTAATCAGTATTCTGTTGTGTGATTGGACAGGCCCTATACATAAAAAATTATGTAAATCAGGGCTTGGAGGAGATCCTCATTGGCTGAATGAGTGGACATTTGTTTGAGGGAAGGTGGAAACTTTATGAGTGGACATTTGTTTAAGGGGGTGGGAACTTTATGGACATTTGTGTTAAGGGGGGACTTTATGAGTGGACCTTTGTTTGAGGGGGTATGAACTTTGTGTGGGCATGTTTTCACGTGCAAAGCATGGGTTCCATCTAGTATTACTAACACATATGTAATGCATGCATAACCATCGCATTCAACACTTTTTTGTGTCTGATATTTTCCAAGTTCAGTTAAGTGCTAAAAGGGTTGCATGTTTTATGCCTTATTAGGTCATATTCCCGAAGGCTTATGAAAGCATAGCTGTATTTACATATTTTGCAATGCATCGGTCGTTTAAATCATCATCTTATTTAACGTTAAAGTAAATAAAGGGCAATATATCAAACAGCCAGTCCTATATTCGATCTGTTTTCACCGTTTTCTTATTTCTCCCAGCAGCATGCACGTACCTTCCCGATATAGACGATTTTAAATCTTCGTAATATCTCGGTCACGTTTCAGTACCAAGACCAAAGACTGTAGTTCGATATATTCGATATATTGATATATTGTTAGATATATTGTTCGATATATTGTTCGAAATATTGCCCTTTATTTGACTTTAATCTGCCAATATCACATGTTTTAATATTTGTGAGCAATACACAAGGTCAAGGTCAAAATGTAGGTCAAGGTCATTGGAAGGTCATATTGTTCCAAGTTTTGCTAGAGACTGTTGATGAAATCACTGAATAATATTTCGCAAAATGAAGTACACTTTTTGTAGAATGTTTTCAGAAAATCATACGTAAATGTGTCAAAACCTTTACCGCTGTAGAACCAAGTAATTAACCGTGCGCAGCAACGGCTCAAAGCTACTGTTATGTTTTGTTGCCAAATATGTCACAGCTAGGAAAAATGTAGAACATTTCGGAAAGCCGTCCAAACTGATGATTCATACATTCTAAAAAAAGATTTCATTCAGGCTATATAAGGCAGGTGGGTGGATGGCTATTCTTTAGGGTCTTCGCCACCAAATTGTTCACATCCAGAGATTGTAAAAACATTTGCATTGTCGACAACGGCTCAGCCAGGAGTCGTACAGTTAGGTAAGAAACTAGATTTACATTTCTTACAACACATTTAAAAACATAAACCTCGAAGAACTTTATTAACATGGGCAAGAAAATAAGTTTAGTTTGGAATATACCGTAAAATGGTTCAAGGTGTTCCACAGTTTTTATGTTTATTTAAATAGCAGTAGGTTCTGAAATTGTTTGAATTTAATTAAATTTGACAGATAGTCTATTGTAATCCAGGCCATAGGACAAGCTGAACAGTAATGCAGCGAACTTGTGACTTTGTGTGTGTACGATAGGGGGTTAGAAGTCTAACCTGTATTGATGTGTTGATGGAGATTTTTTTCTGTCACCTAGTGCAACAATTTAGTAGCACATTTTAAAACTATTACCTTGATATTAACTTCCTAACGCATTAGGGGGTTCCGAAAACTAATCACATGATTCTTTCCTTTAATTTGCCAAGGAATTGTGCCAAGACGTACTTTTTCAACTTAACATGTCGGAAAAGCGAGATATTAAATTATCAGAGGGTCAAATGTTCTTCATTTTATCTCTACGCTAAAGGCCGTGGGTATTGATGTACGTCTGTGTCATCTGTGAAACAATTTCAATGTTATTCAAGGTCGATTCAACTAGGCATTGTCTCCATCTGCCTTATGTACCCTTTTTGATGTACATACATGTATACCATTAAAGAGCACTCTGTGCTTTCCAAGTTTACAGTAAATGATAATAATTTAGCCAGCTGTTATTCTTATCATTTGTAGTTATGGAGTAGTTCACGTTTAGCGGGAAGCCTCACAGAGAGGCGTCGGAGGCGGCGGCTGAATGGGGACGCCCTCCAAGAACAACAATCACCGTTATCTTCCGTTCAGAGGTAGGAGAACCCGTCAATTCAGTTTGCGTTATACGTATTATTTGTGTGAATTGCAGCTCCTGAAATTCCTGTCAATTTGACAACGAAAAGAACAAAAGTCAAAACAAAAGAATTTCACGCTGTGCTTTTAAACAAAATTTATATACACATGTACCCAAGCTCTCATTTATGGGTAAAATCAACTTTAGCAGCTGTGCAATATGAGAGGGTGAAATTCCTATCATTTTGAGACAACAGCGCATCAAAAGCACAGCGTGAAATTCTTTCGTTCTCTCTTTTGTTCTCTCCGTTTTCAAAATGATAGGAATTACACAGTCGTTACAGTAAATTAATATATTTGTTTTGTTTCTATGGTGACGTTTATCAAGTTCATGGGTACAAATCCGAAAGCAGCACCACAAGACCATGTTTAGGAAATGTTATCGAATGCCAATAGTGAGAAAATATCAACATCAACATTCAAAAGGTAACATCTTTAGAATAACTTTAGTGATAGTTTATCATAACATATGTAGACTGTGAAGTTCATTTGATGCATTTCAATGTAAGAAGCCGAGATGCGCACTGTAGTTTATTTGACTTCTTTCAAATCAAGAAATTCCTATTAAAAGTAAATTCAAAAACACAGCGTGGAATTCTTTTGTTTCCTCTTTTGTTCTGTACGCTTAACTTAGTAGGCATTTCTTGATTTGTACATCAAACACTTTTTTCTCAACAATATATCATGATAGTAAATGTAACAGACCATAGGGTTTCCTGAAGATTTGACGCCTGTAGTACTTTTCCTGAGTCTCCAACAGAAGGTTGTCTTTGATGTCACAAATTACTATTTGTGTACTGTAACATTTTGGGGGTAACTGAAAGAATCCTAATCTAGTATGACTGTGGTTACCTTCATAAGGGATAAACGATAGATTTTTTCAGTTATTTGCGTGATTCTGATAATTTTACATTGAAATTAAGAACTGCCTAAAACAAGTTAACTGCCTCAAGAGGAAACAACACTTTAGCATGCATTGACATTGTTTCCCGTTTGAATGCATGTATTTATTTTTCGATGTAAATTGTTCACAATGTACTTATTACAATAAAACTAATAAATACTTACTTTGCTTTTTACTTTGAGAAAATGGTATCCGGTTCGAAGATCGATGCCATGTCGACCAAAGGCAGCCCAATATTGAAGACCATATCAATCAACCACAAAAAAACTACCAGGAAATCAGAAACATGGAAAGGTTGTTTATTTTCAGGGAAAAAAAGTCACACGATTACAAGAACGATTTTTATTGAATTTTCTAGCACAGTTACAAACAAAATTAGCCAAATTAAATTCGCACAAATTGCAACAAGTCAAGTGGTAACAGTGTTTCGAAAAACTTTTCATCTAGGCACTTATGTTCCAAACGACAGTGATATCCCAGCATCGTGGAAGACAGTTTGGGATACGATTCCTCTCGAATCCAGTATGACAAAAAATCAGTTTACATGCCCCTGTTATCTAGCATCTCATCGGCTTGTCCTGTCGCAGATTAAACTTGCGTTAATCTGTAGAACATCTGATCTACACGCACCAAATGCTACACAAGCTTTGAAGCATACAAACAACTAAGACAATACTTACTCAATCAGTGAGGGTGCAAATACTTACCTGTTATTGCCTAAAAGCAACTGTACATTACGTGATCGGTGTGATCTGTTCTCTCATTGTAGTACCACCCAATAGAAAGAAATCGACATCAAATTTTCAATCTGCAAACATTATGGAAATGTGAACAAAGCTGGGCAATTCTTTGCAAAGTTTCGGATCTAAAAAAGTGGAAGATTGTTTACATGCACATATCTCCATACAATCATGTTGTTGCTTACAGGAAAATGTAAAGTAAAATTTAGATTCTTTGCCAAGGCAAAGATTGTGAATTTTATTTCATATTTTTCTGTCAGTTGCATGGACATACGTGCATGTGTACAATCTTCAACTTCTTTAGATCCGAATCTATGCTACGGATTGCCCAGTTTTGTTCACATTTCCATGATGTTTACAGATTCAAAATTTGATGTCAATCCTTCTCCATTGGGCCGTGATGAAAATGTAGTCCGTGTTAGCAATTTCAGGAAGTATTGATTTCCGTATCACACCCCTGACCATGTCTGATCTGTTTGGTGCTAGTCGGCAAGCGGCCATGGTGCCATGGGATGCAATCCGACTTCAAAACAATCTGGGATTCCAGAGAATCGTCTGCCAAACTGTCTGCAGAAATTATCCCACCACCGAAAGGCACTTCCGAGTCACCTGAATAGTCTTTTTGCTAAGGAAACTAATGATTACATCCCGCCAAAAATTGTCTCGAATAATTTCAGTTGGTAAACCAGATCAAGAAATGCTCCATACAGCCAATAGAAAATGTATCTAATCAATGAGCTTTCTCGTACCTTTCAACCTGTAGTTCTATGTGCCGTGCTGAGAGACACATAAGAGTCCAATGGCCAGCTCACTTACTTTGTGGGGGGTAAAATTTCCTTTCATTTCTTGATCTGATGTCTCGAAGCATGACGCAAAGATTAAGTTTCTCTCGACAACTTTATATGCATTTTGTATGAATTTCACGTTTTGATTTCAGCCGACCTTTTTTAAAAGTATAAATATACATGTCATGTGTTGTCTTTCCATATTGATACTGCCTTCTATTTACGAATACGATGGTGACTCCTGCTGTTAGTGATTAATGCACTCGATGCACTAGCAAAAATGTAAACATAGTGTTGGAAATGATTGCATGACCTGGTCACTGTTGCAATCAATCAGGTGTGAGGTGTGAGGAACTGGGGCATGAAACAATGCAATGCATGCTGCATGTCAATTTAGCATGGT
>JBCAUI010003596.1:0-10308 GCA_038406195.1 Haplosyllis anthogorgicola
ATCCCATGTCCAAGGTCCAAAGGACCATTATTTACAATATGCCAAAAGCTTATCTGCCACATCCTGACAATCCACCCAACCCACTTTTGCTGCACACACAACTCACAGCTGGGTGAGCTGCACTGTCTGAATGTGGCAGATGAGCAGCAATGGTTTTTACTGTCTGGATCATTTGCTCCATCAAATATATAGGTGCTTTTGATGCATATTTAAGAATCTTTCTGTACTCCCGTCCAACGGACGGGTTCCATCTAGTAACTTAAAACTAAACTGACCTTGTTCAATTCGGTACTACTTGTCTTGCGAAGTCTTTCAAAAGGTGCCAAAGAGGAAGGAAAGAGAACTTAAAATTTATTCCGTGGTTTGGTTGTGACTTACACCAAACTTACACTTGTGTTTTTTGTTTGGCGTCCCGAAGGCTGTATTGTTCAATACCCTATTGCACTATTATAACTGGTATATCTTTGAGTAAGATACCAAAAGATCATACTTTTATCGTACTATTTTCTTACTGAAAGTTATTCCCCGTGTAGATCAGACATTAATAGAATGTATACGTGTACTTTGGTAATATGGCAGAATTGTATATCGCATGAAATTTGAAAAGACCATATGGTACGTGGCATAGAAACTGACATTATGTACTAAAATGAAAACTAAAACGAAGACTAAGTTACCACGATTCGTTGTCAAGGAACCAAGATGTGACCTTTTTATCAACTAAAAACTAATTACAGGAGACAGAACGAAAAATACCTCGTTGGAAACTTATCTTTTTACTGTCGCATATTTCATCTTACAATAACCTTAAAAATACACGCAAGGCCTTTTATGGCATGTCTCTTTTAAGACATTTATCATGTAGGAAAACGTTTAAAATGACTTCACATTTGCTCTTGGTTTAATGTAATATTTTAGCGGTAAATAATTT
Organism: Haplosyllis anthogorgicola; assembly: GCA_038406195.1. Classification (NCBI taxonomy): domain Eukaryota; kingdom Metazoa; phylum Annelida; class Polychaeta; order Phyllodocida; family Syllidae; genus Haplosyllis; species Haplosyllis anthogorgicola. Next base: position 932 of record JBCAUI010003596.1, read on the forward strand.
TTTTGCCCCTTCAGTCCAAGTAATTATGTAAAAGGCTTCGTCATAAGTATGCATCACATGATGGTAAAATATTAGAGCTTTGGCTGAAATGAAAGGTAATAATGACAAGTTATAAATGACTATATTATTAAGATTTTACACATATGTTAATTATGGTTAAAATTGTAAATGAATAATATTAAAGCTGTGTTATGAATATATGCAGATGTTTCCGCCATGTTGAATACTGACCCATATCTGAGTCTTTACATTTATGAATTTAACCATATGACTATTTTTATCAACCGCCATCAATTCTGTTTTGTAACATATGTAATGTCGCAGAGTGTCGTATTTTAATTAGCACAATATAAATCTAACCGGACTTGCTGAAGGTTATGCGTATTACCCAGTGAGGACCGTGGAGATGTATGACATTTTACGCAACCGTACATGCTTTAAAATTATCATCCTCTGTATTGTTTACTGATAAACGCTTAAATAACTTGGTTTTTAGGTTCTCGAAAGCCACGTTTTCTCTCTATGTTTAGTAGACTACTATGTCCAAGGAAACGTGTACACAAGCAGGCTATACTGGAAAACTTTTTTCTAATCTTTTCTACGTCTTCACGACTGTACCACAGCCAAACAATTTCCCCTGCAGTAGAGAACGAAAATAACTTAACCTTGACATCCTTTGTTTAAAAAAATGAACCTCCAAAAGTTTAATAATTTTTTTGCATTTGTTGCAGCCAAGAGCAGGTATGCGAGTTGTACCAGCAGCTGCACCACGCCGATGTGCCGCATCTTCTTGCCTTATTTGAGAACCTTATCGTATCCATGATAAAAGACATACGGCAGCATCAGTATGAAAACGAACGCCTCGAAAAATCATACAAAAAGTAAGTTTCCCTTTTTGTTGCGAAGTAAATGTAGAACTTTAAAAGGAAGAAAACATTTGTTATTGAAACTTGAGAACAATTGCAATTCTTACTGTGCTTTTGGCACACGAATTTGTATTTTTCCTAGTGTGTTTTCCTTTTTGCTTCTTTAGATGTCAAAGGTGCTGAATTTTCTGCAAACAAAAACAAACAAAACAACAAGCTTGTAATCTAAGAAACTTGCATATTGTTGAACTGGACAAAGTTTACAGCAAAATGTGAGAGCGCTGAATTCTTTAATCTTACTCAAAGTTCTAATATACTCAAATAATATTTCACAGAGAGAAAGAATCCCACAGTCGGCATCTGCGGCAGCTGGAGGAGGAGATGGAGGTGCAGATGACTCGGGTGGAGTCTCGGGTGCGCACCGAGGAGAAGGAGAAGGCCGACGCCGAGAAGGAGGAACTCAAACGGCAGCTAGAGACGGAGATAGGGGAGCTGAGAAGTAACCTCAACAGATTGCATAAAGTAAGCGGCTTGTGATTTTGATGTGATTATTCGCAAACAGGGTGACAAGCTGACAGAAATCAGATGGACAGACAAAAAGTGAGGCACACACGCACGCACGCACACACACACACACACACACACACACACGTACTGTCACAAACACGCACATACCCAATTAAACAATCACACAGAGATAGACAAGAAACCTCAGACTTTCAGTGATAAATGAGTAGGAAAAGGAAGAGAGTTGGACACATAGACATTTCCAATCGATAAAAATGAATCTGACGTAACAGATATTGTGTAGTAAATCACAATTATTGAGTGTTTCATATTCTTTTATGTGGGTGGATGAGGGCATTGCAAAAGCCAAGAAACTGAAGGAATCTTGCATATAGAAAAGTCATAAAAACATATTTTGTTAGTAAGATATCCAGATAAATGTATTGGGTGTCGTTGAATGACATTTCCTTCCCGACACTTAAAGCTTAGACTATCAAAAGAATTAATCTTGAGTCTTAGATGTGTACTTATAATATCGACGCATATATTATTTTGTCGTTCTTTCTTTTTCCTTTCCTTCGTATTTCATCTTGACTTTCCTTTCGATGTCAAGTGAGAAATAACTTATCAACTGGACGTATAGTCAACTCCCTTGGTTTGTATTTTAGCTTGACGCAGAGGTGACTAAGATTCCGACAGACGAGAACAAGGCGCGGATGGACGAGCTAAGCGCGGAGAACCGACAGCTCAAGTCCGCCTTCACCGACGCGCAGACCAACCTCGCGATCCTCCGCAGTGAGATCGCAACTCTAAGGCAGCAATACGAAGAAAAACGCGATGAACTCGAATGGTTAGTGTCTTTATTATTCGCAATCTGTCTTTGTGTTTTGATAGTTGTGAAAAATTGATACATACATGTATTCAATGCAAAATTAGTAATCTTGATAAGAAATTAAGGTTCGAGTTTTAAAGCCCAAGTTACGGTGAGGAGAAATTTCATACCTGGGAAGAAGAAAAATACAATTACAACCAAAACAAGAAGAAATTTAACCGTATAATTTGCTGGGCTTCAGCCAGTGTTGAGCCATTTCTGATTATAATGTTTCAATTAAATGCAAAGAGCAGTTATGTCAATATTATTTACTTAAAAATTAATTAAACTGAAGTTCCCCTTCATTTTCTACAAGCTAAAAGAATCAATAGCTTGAATTTCTATTAGAATTATTCAACATTAGTACGCATTTGTTATACATGTATTTTGATATTTCAGTGAAAAGGAGAACCTGGTTGAATTCATTAAAGAACAAGACAGTCTCACAAGACAAGTTCATTTACTGCAGTAAGTAAATAAAACCATTACAGTAAAGAGAATTACACGTTATGTTATTAATCGCATCAAAGGTGCATCGTGAAATTCATTTTTTTCAACCGATATAAAATCAAAAGGATTCTTCTTAGCTGATTATTTTAATCTTTCACAGGTCTAAGCAAAGACAGAATAAAACACTGATTGTGTCCACTTCTGATAATGTTACAGACCAGTAACAAAATGATTCTGGTTTCAGAGATGCGAATAAGAAGCTTCACGACACTAACGATGATCTCCGAGCCGCCATCGAAGCAGCCAGAGGGTCGAACAAACGAACGTATCTGGTAAGTTGTGAACACGTAGCGTAAATGACACCAAAACCTGAAGTAAGACTTGTTTTAAATGGCACCGTTATTTGTTAAGACCGGAATGCGGGTTTACGGTAGAAATGGATAAAACAACCGTGCATATTAAGGATTTCGTTTCTAAAAAAATGCTGTAAACCAAGTACTGCTGTACTCACTCACCAGGATTTTAGAATAATTTATTTGTTGCTTTCATACACTGGCACATCCTCGCTTTTAATTTGTTGTTTATACACAGTTACCATATGTCAAGTAGAATTTTTACCCTTTTAGGCCCCTCGCAGTTATTTTGTTTTGTGTACGTTAATTTTGGCCAAACGATAACCAAGTCTGTATTGTTTTCAGCATCGAAGGAAACCTGTATATCTCGTTGTAGTAAGTTTATAATTTTGCCTGAGAGAGCACGCTATTTTTTAATTTTAAGTAGACACATGTATGTTGTGAGTTGGTGTTGAGGTGACACGAAAAATCTTTGCATGTAAATAGTTTGAAACGAATTTCTGCACAGAACTTTTCATATAAGTATTAGGAAAAATATTCTTGGAAGAACATTCTTTGAATGCTAAACTAAAATTAATGATCTTGGAAAAACTCGCACACTTTGAAATTTATAAATCAGTTATAAATCATATTAGTTTGGAAAAAATGCAATTAATTGCAAAAGGAACGATACAATTCCACGCAGTGACACTAAACATAGCGTGAAATTCTATTGATGCAAAAAGTAGAATTTTTCTGATTTCGCAAAATCTATTGCAGTAGAATTTTAACTTATTTGGTATTTGAATGTTGTGATAATTTTCATAAGGTTTTCCAATAATTTTGTAAATACTTGTTGTTTTCATCTCGGGAAATATGTATTAGAATAGAAATGTTGCCAACGAAAGAATTCCACATTGTGCTTTTGACAAGCATAAAACACAGCGTGACATTCTTTTATTTCAAAATTGATTTTTCTTCCTAGTTTTTGGATAATTAATAAATGCTTAAGTGAACAAAAAAACCCGAATCAACATCCCTTTTCACGTGAGATGACAGTTGTGTAATTTACTAATTTTAGTCCCGGAAATCACTACGAAGTCGTGGCAGTGTTGATAACATGGAGATGATAAATGCTTACATGACTTCACCTCCTGGATTCCACAGGTACATATTTTCTCAACTAATGCTGACATTTAGCTTGTCTAATTGTCATTAAAACTTTGAAATTTTGTTCCAAGAAAAAATAGAAAAAACATACAACATTACCCTTTAAATTTTCCTACAAACAGAAATGAAAACCTGAAAATCTCTGACATCCTTCATTAAAGAATAAAAACTACCTAACATTTTATATTTTATTTTTGCTTTCTATTTTAGGAGTCAGAGCTTCAGTGCGAATTCATCTCTCGCAGATGAGTTGAACATGTCAGCGGACGGACATGTACGAAAACTGCTACCTAACCAGGAGAGTTGTGAGATGGATAACTGTAGCCTCCCTGGAGATTTTGGTATGTTATTCTTTCTTTCGTCCTGTTTTGCTCCTTGTCTTCATTCTTTCTTATCCTTCTTGCTTCTTTCTACACTTTTTTCTGAAGGTTGACATTACGTCACCGGGCTTAACCAGAATATAAATTTCCGGTCCTTAGCTTGTACTACTGAAAAACGAGCATTTATTAATTGCTTAAAACAATGTAAAACATGTATACTTATATTATCAACTAAATTGAATTTTGAATTGCAGACAGTGGTCACTCAACCATGTCAACTCTGAGAGACATCCAGGACATAGAGTCAGAGTATGAGGTTAACAGCTTTGAAGATGAGTACCCACGCAAGAGCCGCAGAGTTGCGAAGGACTTTGATAGCACCTGTGATTCAGAGGTAAAACGCTTTTCTGTTACATGCAGTTACTCAGTAGTGGATCCAAGGGACAGAAGGCTCGGGACCCCACCCTGTCATAACAAGCCAACAAAAAGATCGCCATAACTCTGGGCCAGGAGTATCTTGAGTGATCGTCTCCCCTAGACAAATTCCTGGATCTGCTTCTGATTACTTCTTTAATTAAAGAAAATTATTACTTATATGGTTAAACGTAGTAGTTGGTAGAAAGAGTACACATGCACGTGCATTAGTTCTAGATCTAGCACACCTAGCTGAGGGTCTCTGTTGACTAAATTGCATCTCATGTTAGAACCTAAGTCACTTGAGTAAGTAAGTTAGTAGACAACCTATCTGGGAATTGGTCTTTAAGTAACGACCTAAAGAACATCTTATCATGAGACTATATCTGGTGTACTGGTAAACGTACTGATTGGATACCTGTGAGTTCAATGAAACAACAGCAACAAAATGCTGATAAGAAACTCAAATTATTTTGGGTGATTGACATGAGGACTCGTTTGATTGACAGCTGCCAGAATCCACAGCTGATGAAATGGAGACGGAGATTGACAGGATTGATAGTCTGAATAGCACAGGACTCAACATGGAGCTGAGCGAACTTGATGAAGTAGATGGAATGGATCTGGATGAGCATCAGTTAGCCGAGGCCACTGATGAAGTAATTTGAGATTTTTGTCTTTCTGAGCTGGTTCTTTCTGTCCTAATCTATCACTCCTACTTTAAGATTGTGTAGCGAGAGTTCCACATGTTAGCCATGTTGTTAGTTTCTTGCACGTGTGTCAGCACCATAGATTTGTAATGCATATTGTGGCTATAATATGTAGATAGAAATGAATTACATTTCCCTGTAAGACTACATGGTCCAGACATGTGAGCCTTTGAAACGAAGACTTGGGGTCATAGATTTGATTTTGCTTGAAAGCCTTTGACAATAGCGTTTGTTTTACTAAACAACGTCGCCTCACTACATGAAACAACAATATAATTACCTACAATTTTCTGCTTAAATTTACAGTTGCAGTTACAGCACCTCGATGCTTCTTCGCCCAGAGAACGTTCCCTTTCGCCGGCCGCCCAGGGGCACCGCTCCGTGTCGCCCCGCGGCCGCTCGCTGTCTCCTCGCCCAGGCTCAGCCTGCAGTCACTGCAGCGAGTGCAGCAGGTCCTCCTCCCGCTCCGGAAGCCGTCAGAGGGAATATGTGACGTCAGCGTCACAACAGACGACGCAATCACGCCAGACCACGGTGAAGCGTCAGCTGCCACAGATACCTCTGCAGGTGAGATAGTTTGCACAGATTTTTGTTGTAGAGCACTTTCATTATGTGACACGACATTTAGCCCGGGAGCAGAGATGGCAAAGGCCAATGAAACAACATAAAGTTTCATACGGATACAATGCAGATTTAAATTTTGCACTTCCAAAACAATCCGTAATGATTTTGCGGTATTACTTGTCATAATTGAACAGTCCAGAAGAAAAATACGCAAATGGTGCTTGGTTGCACTGGTAGTTACAATTAAATAGTTTGTCATGAATATTTGGTTTGAAAGCATCTCTATTGGAGATGCGCACATCTTTTTGTATGGTATGAGAGTTAATGTTCATATTTCCAGAAACCCATCACGGGAGAGCCAGAGAGGATGTACAAGGTGGTTTTAGCAGGAGACGCTGCCGTCGGCAAGTCCAGCTTTATAATGAGGCTCTGCAAAAATAAATTCGTCCCCAACCTCAACTCCACACTGGGTAAGATTTTAAAAATACGTTATTCACTTTTCTGCATACTGCATGCAATACCGCACGAGTTTTCTCGGAATGTTTGCGTTTCAAACTGATCATTAAATTTGGTTAAGTAACACAATTGTCTGTTGCTTACCCTCATTTGACTCTCCATTGATTTTTATATGTGCAGTTGGTCTATCTCCAGGTATATATTTAAATATTTATTTTACTCAAAATAGGAGTTGACTTCCAGACGAAGGTTCTGGAGGTGGACGGGCGAGTTATAGCGCTACAGCTGTGGGACACTGCTGGTCAGGAAAGGTAAATTTCTATAATTAACGTAATTTATCACCAATGCATTAATTATGCCGTGAATAGTCTTTAGTTAATAGTTAATATCAGATGCGTAACTGATTAGTCGAGTAGATCAAAGGTAGAAACTCGCGTTTCGCTGTGAAATAGAAATGTGTGAAAAGCAAATAAACACCATAAATTTTTATTATTCCAAAAGTGGGCTCTGAATACAGTAATGTTATTTCTAGCTCAAAAAGTGAAGGGTAAATTTATTTGAAAACTGTTTTATTTTAGGTTCCGCAGTATAGCCAAGTCGTACTTCCGTCGTGCTGATGGCGTTCTTTTGTTGTATGACACGACATACGAACGATCCTTCCTCAATGTCAGAGACTGGATCCAATCTATTGAGGCAAGTCTCTCTTATGAATTCAGCCGGACAAACTGTAGACTTTGGAAGCGACTCAAAAACAAACTAATTAGAATGATGTAAAAATAACAAAGTAGAAAGGGTAATTTGTTTGTGTTGTTACTTTTTTAAAGTATCATCAAAGAATAAGTAAATGAATAAAAGAGATTGTTTCTATATATTGCAGGATGGAGCCCAAAAGAAGATTCCAATTATGTTGTGCGGCAATAAGATGGATTTACGAGAAGAGTACCAGGAGGAGGGAAAGCGCTGCGTGAAAAGGGAAGATGGACAAAAACTTGCCAGGGTGTGGTAGCATATTAATTTACATATTATCTTATTGAGGATGGGCATTCTTGAATAGATCTGGCCCATCCACGTTGGATAAAGTTTTAAATACACTTTAAGTGCGCCCTCAAAATCTATGCGGTAGCTTGTTTTAATCATTTGAATTACTTTTCATGGCCAGGATTTTCAAAGTGCGGCCATCGGAAAAAAAAGAAGAAAATTGAACTTGGCCCCTAAATTGAGATTTTTCCAATCGATTTCCGACGGATCATGTCCTAGGTGACCGATGTGCAACGTGTTTCAGCTGCCATTTGAGTATTTTTTGAAAATCTTAATTTCAAAATGCGGCGGGAAATGTTATCCAAACTATTAAATAAAAAAGCCTAATTGTAGCATTGTCTTTGTTTAGGATGTTGAGGGTCTGTTCATCGAAACGAGCGCGAAAGAGGGAGACAACATACTAGAAGCAGTAACAGAATTAGCCAGGTTCGTGTAAATTATGTCAAAACATGTTGAAATGCCAAGTAATGTGAAATGTTTGTGAAGTATACGTAAGGATATTTGGATATTATTATTACCCCTAATTAATCTGTTTTGTTTAGAATGTTGAGAACTAACGAAGACATAGAGGTGAAATCAGTTGGATTAACACTACAAGACATGAAGACAGACGAAAAGAAGAAAATGTCTCCCGCATGCTGCAACTGAAATTAGAAATTTAGATATTGCTTCCAGAATAATGCTAATCTGTAACAGATTTGTAAATCAATAACCTTATTAAGAAATATAGGAGCGAGAGGTATGATACAGGCATGCTTTTACCCCGGCCTTTCGTTTTCGCAGAAATTGTCAACTGAGGGAGAGTGAATTGATTTGAACCAGAATGTGTATCCTCCGAGTCAATCACATGTCAGTTCAATCATACATATAAATAATTGTTTCGGATAGTTTATTATTATATGAATGTGCCCGTTCAATGTAAATAGTCCCAAATTGTTGTTTTCAATTTTATTTTTATACATACATACAAATCTGAACCTGCAATGTTGAAACCTGCAGTTAGATCTGTTACTAGCTACACTTTGTTGTTACGGGAATGCTACATTATAAGCTTATATAGTTTTATTTATAATGAAATCATGCACCAATAGAATTAATATGCATACACATATATACACTATAATTGGCTGTGACCTGAATTTCAAAGAGGGTAGTTAAGGGTATTGAGCTTATTAGCTACGATTTTTGTTCAATGTACAGTTTAACATTACTTTAATCAAACTATTGAATGTGCATTTATATATAATTGATTCGTTTTGTGGAATTAAAGCCACGGGCTCCAATGTTAAATTTGTTTGGGTAGAAAACTCAAACAAATGTTATTAAGCAAAATGTCAGCATTCTAATCCGATTAAGAGGTGATGCTACAGGTTTTGTGTTGCTGCGTCGAGGAATTTTGAAGCAGCAATATTAATGGATCTGATAGAAAACCGGTTGAGTATTAAAATAGGAGTTCATTTTCGTAACGTGTACGTAGTTTACCGGATGATATTTTAAGCTTAATGGAATTATCAATTAATTTGTTATATGGGTTGGCATCAAAACATATCACTGATACAGAACTCAAATTTGACGAAATCTCGTAGAAACGCTTGCTTAACTAATATTAAAGGGTTACACGGAGCGTAAATGCTACCTTCACAACCATTGCTATAGATGTCACCTATGACGTAGATTAT
>JBCAUI010003607.1:0-10306 GCA_038406195.1 Haplosyllis anthogorgicola
TTTCAGACAATTCTGTGAAAAGTCACACTCTAAATATGGCATGAGGGTCAGTGCTCCGTCAGGTCACTTCTCGTTTGTTCCTTTACCTACTGTTTGGATGGCAACCAGCAATGAAATAACACAGTATTATTGGCCTGAACAACAGTACTTTATCACGTTCTCATATCAGGTGGCCCGTTTGTTTGCATGTGTATGAATTACATATAATTTATGTGATAAGACCAAACTGATAACATTCGGAAGGCGTAGTTCGTCTGATAGTCGGTTACTAACCAGTCTTTACGCCCACACAACCGCAAAGTCTCTTTGTAACCTGTCGGGTATTGACTTACCGTATTGTCTCTAATTGTAGCCCCTATGGCTAAAAAATGCCTTCGCGAGGGGAAGCGGGAATGAAATGAAACAGCTGGGACCCAAAATGTCAGCCATCTTTTGTTAAACATGATTTAAAGGAAGTTGCGCGGGGCAGGCCCCTAAAACTGCCCCACTCCATAATTCCACTGCTGCACAGTTGGAAAAAGTGAAGAAAGAATTTTTTTTGTTTGTTTGTTTATTTTTCAATTCACGCAACATTTAACGGACACTTAGTAGATGTTATACAATCTATTAACAATGAAATTAGCATTCGAAGGAAAAGTGCCATTGTCACACAAAATGACAGGTAAACACTTCCAGACAGACAAAAATCGTCCCTGCCACAATAACAACGTAATACGAAAAATCCGATAAAAAATAAATAAATAAACTGAACCAAGACGGAACCGCTAACATATGGAAAGATGAAGTGAATTAAGGAGCTGCCAATGATCCTATGTGGATTTTGGAGTACCAGGACATAATACATTTCAGTCACCTTCTGTCGTACTGAATTGCGGGACAAAAGCCAGTGATAATGATATGAAGACAAAAAGATAGATTAACCGCTCAACTTAACAACATCCTGTTAGATATGAATGATAACATAATCGTTACGTCTAAACCAAAAATAGAATCATGAATGAATAATGACTTTATTTTTTTTTCAGCACAACTAAGGTATTGTAGATGAATTTACTTTCTCTTCAATAAACAGACAGCCTGAGGAATATTTATTTCTTTGTATATGCACATACACTTAATGTAGAAATACGCCAGGTTACAAGCGTTCCGAGATGGAACCGCCTGGATAACACATAGCCTGTGACAGGCTCGTGCTGAGGGAGTGTGAGGTCCCAGTAGCTCAGTTGGTAGAGCACCGGTCATGTAACCCGGAGGTCATGGGTTCGTTCCCCACCCGGGGTCCCAAACTTTTTCAGCACAACTAAGGTATTGTAGATGAATTTACTTTCTCTGCTAAACTTTTGATAGTGATTTCATGTTATGGCGATAGTGATCTCGGTAATGAGGATCACAAGAAGTTGTAAGCATTGTATAATCACTGGATCACCGGATCCAGGATTTCCCGTACGGGGGAGGGGGCGCCCGGCCCGTAGGGGGGGGCACCAACCTAATTTTCACCTATTTTCGCCCAAAAATCGGGAAAAACTGCATGAAAATGAAGAAAATTTTGGCCGGGGGGGGCGGACGCGCCTCCTGCACCCCCCCTAAATCCGCCAATGTCTTCCTGTACTTGCAGTCTATTACTTGAGAGAGTTATGGTTGTCGGTTCGAACTTTACGGACCCGAAGTCTATCATCTCAGTAGTAGTGTTCTGTGTGTTCAGTGTAAATCTAAATATTGCGGAATCCTGTGCAAATATCGCAATCAAAACACAAAACACTGATCCACTTTGGTGGCCCTTTGCACATCTGGCGGTGCGGCTTTTTTGTTCTTGAAAATGAGCAGAACTCAAGAGAGAATGTGTAGTACCGTAGGATTATAGTTCTTACCTTCGTGGTGGTAAATGTTAAACTTCACAAGAAAGTTCCAAGGATTGATACCAAGGGTTTATTAGGTGAACATTACGTGAATTATACACACAGACTTTATAGCAAGAACGAATATATCCATAATTTTTGGTAACATGACCTTGAGTAGAGACGTTTGTTATAATTCAAACGGTGAACAAGTTTTACGCTGCAATTACAGTGGAAAGCAACAGAAATTATGGGGATAATAATGAAATCTCCCATAGTCGTCTCATAATTTTAGTTTTTGTCACTCCGATATTTGATGTAAACTGAACGTGAGATGAGTTCAAATTGACAGTATTGATTTTGCACTTGACAAACTGTAAAGGAAGTGAATCAGTTGCAGTTGCAGGTACTTTCGTCTGTCTGTAAATTCGGAAAGCTTGGACACATAAAACTATTGTCAGTTGAAATACGCGATGTCACCATGACACCGTCGTACCTACTACCCAGATCATACACGGTTCTGCAGACGGAATTTGGTGGCGAATTGAGATGTTCTGCCGAAATTGTAGCACTTAACTTGATGTACAGCTGAACGTTTTGGTAAATAAACAGCAGCGTGTTTTGTTCAAACTGACGGTAGATGGTCGTATATATTTGTTAGTGCACAAAAGACATTATAAATCAATATTTGGCCGAAGGTAAGCTACGAGAATTCTCGGTTGTTTGAGGCGAAAAAAGTAAAGACCAACAGGGCCTGACATTTAGTTAACTCGGTCATTGGTAGCAAAATGTACTCAATAGAAATGTATATAGTACTCTAGTATAACTACACTTGGAACTCATATATTGTACAACTGTTGTCTTAGCGAGTGGTAGTGCTAATAAATGTTAAGATGTGTAATAGAAAGTAGTTAGAGTAGCATCAATCCAGGTATGGAGGGTCATTGATCCAAACTCCACCTTACAACCTTCTACACTAGCCCCATCTATATATAGACTTTAAGCCTGTAGTATAATGCTACAAGAAGGGGGCAAGTGGTTGAGCTATATGTTGACTTATCCAATTAGATTTGTTTTAGTAAACAGACATGGCAGGTGAAGGGAGCGCTGGAGTAGGGAGTCTGAGGGGAAGAAGTGTCCCCCTTCTGTTGCTTCTTCCGTCAGTAAAACTGCATGGAGGACGAATCAACTGAAAGGGTCACAATACTAGATGCCCACCAAATACCTTCTCCACACAAATCCAACTGAAATACTATTATTGCATTTTATTCGTATTAAAAGTTTCAAACCCTGATCCATGGTACTGAAACAAGCTGACATTGCTTACAATACGTTTAAGAATTGCTACCGTATTTTGGTGTTGCGATACTGGTTCTTGGTGGACAGAGGAATGGCAAGGTATACATGCATGGAAATGTCTTAGAAAGTTACCCCAAAATATGTTTGGGTTTTTTTCTGTTGCATGTTAACAGGAGCAGAATTATCCATTTAACATTTTCATAATTCCAACGCGTGAAAATCATGACCGAATCAATCAATGCCAAGGTGGCGTTGTTTTGATAAAAATATGAAGAGTTTTTACGAATTATGCAGAATCAACGGTAGATACCATGTGTAAAATTGGAAATCGTGAAAAACATTTCTGCCAAAACCTGTGTAGGCATTAAACTGAAAGGACATATCGATTTATAACACAACATATGCAATCTCACTTTTCTTACCAATGCTGCAACATAAACGTTTTGGCTACGATTGGCTTGAAGACTTTGCCCTTCTTAGCTGTAGATCCACCGAATGAAACGTATCCAGTAAATTAATAGGCTCTTTTTGCTCGTTGAAATGCAGATTTTTTGGGTTAGTATAGGTTGTATGTTATGAAATGTTTATATCAATGTACCAGTATCTTGGCAGTGGAAGAGTCTACTTAGTACATTCGTATATCACCAAATGTATTATTGCTTTGTTGTTAAAACCAAGAGGTACTCGTGTAATTAACCAAGGATCTATCTGGAAGATACCACGTCGTACAGTTGTGTTGAGTGCACTTAACTCCTCTTTCACTTTGTTATCTTAGTCTTTTGTGTTTTCTTTTGTTTCGTTCAAACAAGATAATCGAGGAAGGCACTCTGATACTCGCGCCACTTACTACAGTTTCATTGTTCACATATATACGCTGTACAAGACAGTGTTAAAGCATTCCCATGCATATCTTTAGTTATTGTGCATTTAAAGATGAAAACATTTCATAACATTCAAGCACATCGATGCTATCATTTTGTGAATTCATAAAATTCACTCTCGCTATTACTGATAAATATATTATACGTTGGCTCGGTCCGGTATGTAAAATAAATTCAGCAAGTTACGATGTAGCCCAAGTTTATTGCAGAAGAACAATCGTTATTAGCTAAATTGAACGTTAATTGATTGTAACGTTAATCAAGATAATTGTTTTGGAACAAGTCGCCAGTGTCCCTGTGGAGACACTTGATAAAATGAATGGAACATTTGTTGTTGGTTCCGGAGAAGAGAACGTTGTTGTTCGTGCCATTGGTTTATGTGATAAAAAACTTAAAGTTAGTGGAGAAAGGGTTGGTTGAGTTGACGAGAACGCTGTAGTTTGAAGGTAGTTGGTTCAAGTAAAGGGCTGTTAACGTGAGGAGAACAGTTGTAGGAAAGAGTAAAAATACTTTTAAGTTTTACTTGTTAGTCGCAGGAAATAGATAGAATATTTCGATGGGTGTGGTGCACAGAATTTATTTGACGTTAAGGCAACAGAAAACAATAGCCGGGCTGTGTGATGGTTTGGAATTTTCACCAATATTTATCTCCGAATGTTATTTGATTGATGCTAAAACATTCACACTTTTATTGCAAAACTTGTATGATAAATCTGCTTCCAAGTTGTACTGTTATCCGTCATATGGCAGCTTATCATAAATACCTTCATTATCTCACCTGTCCATTACCCGAGGGGAATTATTAAGCCTGCGGATACACAAACAGAATGGTACGTCTCCTTGTATGTTTGTTTATTATGGATCAATTACGTTATCCTAAGTTGTGTTAGTGGATTAAATAGGATTGTTACCCGTCTTTTTGTTGTTGTTAACAAATGTTCTTCTTATCGAATTACACAGAGAATTGGTTGCCGAATGAAAAACGTCTTTTGTTTCTTTGAATTTCCTTAGTTTTGAATTCCATCAATGTACAAAATGCCTCGTTGGGATAGAGCAAATAAAAGTTTCTTGCTATGGTCGGAAACGAACAGGAATCGTCTTTTCAGTGAAGCTTTGCCTCAATTGATCAATCATGCATACCGGATCAAGGCAATATTTTCCTAAAACCTGAAATGCCAAACAATTCAGAACCAGACATCGCTCATTACACCAATCTAAGAATCATGCCGTATCTATATTCTGCCATCAATGTTCCAACATGACAGGTGCAGCCAGAGATCATTTCAGCATATTACCAGTAAGCTTCGTATCTATTAACAAATGTGAGTGGTCATACTGTTGGATAGTGATTGATTCGTGGCGGTTTAATAGTCTTGTGGGTTGGTCCTAACTTGGTGTGAGTAACACACTTCATTTGGTTAACTGAGGGAGGCATTTTAAGGGACTGTTCACAATCTTATAATATTACAATGTTTATGATGTGCTTTACAGCGGTTGAATTCTAACGTTGATTTCACAACTGGAAAATACGCGAATGGCAAATGTGTACCGGTATGCTCGAAATTTTTCACGCGTCTTGAAATCTACAGCTGTAAGGTAATACATGTAGCTGGAATATGCATTTAGATATTGTACGAGTGGATAAAAATGACTGCGCACTTAAGGTGCAGTGTTGGTTTTGAAAAACGGGATGTGAACGGTCCCCGGCTTGTGACAGGTTATGCATAACTTGACCATAGTTGTTGACAGGCAGGATAACAAGGTACACGTGCCCTAGTAACCATCTGAGATACCCTCTTCCTTATCCAAGACTCTTCAGCGATACCACCTCTAGGATCTGATGCCTTTCAGGCATACCCCCTCTAGGGTATGATGCCTCAAGACCTGTCAAAAGTCTTTAGTTTATCTCGTTGTTCATATATCACTTAAACACACCTGGTTTCAGGAAAGACCCCTGGATCATATGCGTCCAGAATACTTCTACACTGGAATTAGATTATGTTGATGCGGGCTGTTTCTCCAGAATTCTGTACTCTTCCTAGTTTTAAATATTCTGAATATCTTACGGCCGTAACGTGTAATCGTGTTTTATTGGTCAAAACTTTAATTGAAGAAAATTTGTTCCAAGCTTAAAACGTCAAAAAGCAAGGTTGTCGTGATAGTCGGGCTTACTGCCAATAATTTATTAAAAGAAGATATTGGGCCCCTGCGTGTCAAATATCCAGGTAACTATTGCTACCAGTCGGTACACTTCAAAATAAACAGACGCGTAAATCCCCTCTTAATTATGGAAACAGTGTCTATTTATGACAGTGCAGCGTGTAGTGTTATATCTAATTGTGATGCACTGGAATAACAAACACTGCAAAGTATCCAGAATATACTCTGTCAATCATTGTTGTTGCTTTTCCGGGTAACAACGTACTAATCAACTTGAGTTAAAAGGTTTTATTCCAGAAGTCTGAACCACAATACTGCTTGAATTTCTGAAGTAAGCCAGTTTGCTACATCAGGATACACACACACGAAACTGTTGAGAAAGTAATGCATGTATGGACGCATTTTTGTGTAAGACTTTTAAGTACATCGTCACCAGAGCACATCAATTGTACTGAACTTTTTATATCAAGTGATTGTTACCTAATAGACTGTGTATGTGCGCCACTTGTAAACCTCTTAATGAATCTGCAAATGCATCAAATTGCAACGTACTATACTGATGTATTTTCGTCGCAAATATAAAACCGGTTGCCATTATGTCTTCAGTACCATTTCGCTAGCCATGCATGGTACCTGTGTAGTCCAAGTATAATTCTTTGCAATTTCTGATATAGCCACAATTTTAGTTGGTACTGACACACCATGGTGATCGGACCGGGTAAAATTCAAAACAGCTTTGAAGTATAAAGCAAGTGTCTTTCACGCAACTAAATAATAAATAGATACCATCATAGGTGTGTTTGGCATATCAGATAAATATACTTAAACATGGGCATTCTTAGATCTGGGGTTGATCTATCTCTAGTGTGTTTCCAGTTCAAGACATGGTAGTGGAGCATTGTTTTGATTATAACGTTGTTCACTACACGTAATGGAAGTTTTAAATGTAACCACGTTGGACGAGAGAAAGATCCGTTGGAATATCCTGAAAGATCCTTACAACAGGATCTACTCATTACATTAATAATATGAAAAATCAAGAAATGATAGGTAAATGTCAGACAGACTACTGACCAATGTTTGTAATATGTTAGTGCACCTACCCATGTGGCCAATAGGTTTCCAGGCAGCTGCCAATCTTGTAACCTTGAGAGCCAAACATTGTAACATGTACTAATGGGACCAATATCAACGATTAAGTGAAGTGCTTTTGGGGAACTAATACCCATACAAATATCTTATAAGTGGAATTGTATTGTGCAAGATAATTGTTTCAAGAATATCTGCAAATACACAAATTGTTATGAGCAAACTCATTCTTGCACAGTCTGCAGGTTAATTAGTAAATCGTGAAATGGCATACAGGTTCAGACGGGAATAGTGATAAATATGCTTTTTTACCACTTTGTTATGACTACTGTTTGGCCACAATCGGGCAAGGCATTTAACATGTGCTGGAAAGAACTGCGTGTGATGTAATGAACAATAGTAAAGCGAGGAGATGAAAGGAAGAGTAAAAGAATATCATGGTGCTGATAGCGATGATGAATGTTGGCTAGACATTGCAGTTACTCAACTGTCTGTGGCCGGTCTGCGATGGAACTTGTGTGTTTTTCGAACCAGTGGATGTTCTCATTTATTTGTCGGTGTCGGACATTTATAGTTGAACGCGTTTGAATATTTTATTATTTTAGAATACTGGATGTTTATTTCTAACGATTATATATGACAACTGTGGATGAAAAATTAACTTGAACAAAACAAACGGATGTAGGACAGGTGTTATTTATTTCATTAGCTTTGTAAAGTTTCGGTAAGATATTACCTTGCCAATTTTTTTATTTATTTCTGTTCAATAGAATTTCCTCGATAAAGGGTTTTAACTTATTTCCGTTTAATATTTTAATATAGATCCAAAATGTGACAAAGCTATCGAAGGTTTTTCGGCTCGTGTTCTCATGGATCCGCGATTGTTCAAACATAAGAATATTCCGAAACGTTCCAGGTTTGAAACTAAAAGAAACCATTGACACTGTAACGTAGTTGGCATATATGTAAGACAAAAAGAATTGTAAATGGGAAAATTTTGTGGTTGTAAAGGTCATCTGCCAATCCGCATTAGTTTTTCTGGAAAAAATGGTTTGGTATTTAATGATATCTTCCAGAGAAGATGCAAAGGTAGACATATCACAGTGCAGATTCGGATCATAACGTGAGGCCGTCAAAAGATCAATTCCTCGACAACACATTTTTAAACGTGTAGTAGGTTTTCAGTGATTCTGGAATCATTCCGATTCCTGACCTGACTTTAAAGCGAGTAATTACTTTGGGAAAAGTTGAAATGACACCGTGGAGAGTCATCACATGTATTGTCCTCCTTACATTTACTGTGGTCCCAATTTTACATCTTGGTATGTGAGGCTATTGTGATCTGCCCAAACGGGGAGCGTATCCGCAATCTCCTGATGCGAAGTTAGATACTCTTCTTGAGCAGTAACAGTTCAATTGGCAAGGTGATTCTCGCGGTGTAACCTAATTGCACTCTTGTAAGGTACACGTTGTTTGGCGTCATAAACGTTGTTCAGTACTGTGTATCCGAACAACGTTATGGATGGTGTGTGAACAGATCTGTTCGGTAGTAGTTACTTTTAGACTCAAGACAACGCAGTGAAACCCGTTGAAAGGGTTAATTATTGAAATTTCGTGGCATTATGCAAATATTTACTAGCCCATCAAAGGAAGCCAGCATCTTCCCTGCTTGAGTTTTCATCCTGCAGCTTTTTCTAGCAGTCAACTTTCACATTTCAAGATAATGTTATAACGTTTTGCTCTAGGTGCCCAGTGTTTAGGCATATATGTAGGTCACAGCAAAGGTGCGAATGATATATACACTGCTATGGTACCACCATTCATGCCCAAATGACAAAGGTGAGTTATTACGATCAAGCGGCAAGTTATGAAGGTGAGGCTACCTGCACTGATAAACTGCAGCCCGTTGGAAGCACAAATGCTTGACCAGCAGTTTGCCCATTCGTTATAAAAACAACAACAGACACATCGTAGGAGAAGCGACTAAAGAAAACTCGTGATTGTTCATCCCGGCAGCTAAAAAATCAGGTTCTGTCTGCGTACTCCTGTCTCCAGTTTCTTACAAGTACTTACGTAAGTCTACGAAAACGCATCTATTGTACAGCAGTGCCAGTTCCAGGAAGCTAATCTAGATGGAGATACATCTTTTACGCACTTCTAGGATACCTAACTTTGACATTGTGTATTATTACAATTATAGTATACATATCACTTGATATTCCTGTAAGATAAATTTGAAGTGGGCTAAATGGTGTGTGGTCGAATGTTAAGCGCCTGCTACTATTGTTTGTGAAATACAATTCCCAGATTAGTTCATCAAGTTGTCATTGAAATGAAAATGTTTCGTTTGCTGATTTCATGTAGTTCCCTCTTTAGCCAAAAGTATTAACAGGACTGGACATCCATGTGTGCCAACTCAGTTGTACAAGATAAATATTGATGGCATTTGACAGGTCTCGAGGCATAATACATGCAGGGGCGTGTCTGATGTGTTTTGAATAAAGAAGAGAATATCGCACATACGCACTAAGGCATGTGTACCTTGTTACAAGACCAGTCGACAACTATGGTCAAGCTGTGCTTAATCTATCAAAATTAATGCTTTTGATAGATGGCAAGTTATGGAGGTTAAAACTTTTGAATGTACTGTAAGGTTCTGAAGCATGTCAAAGTCTGCTGTTTGATCATTCATGCGTGGATCTTTGAAGGATTGAAATAGCATCTGATCAATCCTGATTAACCAGGTATCAAAGTTGAATTTAAAATTTAGTACAATTGTCTTGTAATTCAGGCTGCCTTGTGTGCAAAATGTTGGGAGATTGACTTGATAGTATATATTGTGAATGTACGAGCGTGTAGTGGGAGATTTTCGTCCAAGTGTATCTCTGAACACGCTGGGAATGTTACGAAAGAATACAGACTGATGTTGAAATCCGTTCCGACTGTCGACTAGCATCAATTGGTATGTGAGGCGGAGTGAATGCAAAGAGCAAGCGAAAGCTTAAAGCCATTTCTATTACATTTATTTCATTGAATATTACA
>JBCAUI010003618.1:0-10306 GCA_038406195.1 Haplosyllis anthogorgicola
GTAACATAAGGAAGCAAGTAATAAATGGACATTGTGTTCAAAGGAAACTTCACTGGACACTCTCATTGTACTTACTCACAGTTAATGCCAAATAGTAGCAAAGAGTAGAGTAACCAGTTTGAGATGACAGTATCCTTACCGACATAAGGCCCTTGTGATCCAAAGATTCATGTAACAGCCAAGCAGAGTAAATCATCAAGCCCAGCAGCACACACGTACACACCAACAGTGGGTTTGTACCGTAACAGTAAAGGGACTCATCAGTAGCACTCAGGCTTAGGCTAAGCTCTTAATCTGTCTAATTGATCCAATTCGTTGAACAAACAAATGCAGATAATAAGATACACATGTACAGTTGGGATGCCAAGAGTGGGCCCCACCCCAATAGTGGGGCCATTAAGACAAAATGGTCATAGCATTGTAATTCCATTGCCAATTTGCACTGCTGATGTCAAATATAAATCATATCATGATTTAGTATGACTTCTGTGAAAAATAGCAACCACACTAAAAATAGTATGAGATATAAGAGCTTGAAATCAATATTTTTAGAGAAAAAGTGAAATTTTGAAATTTTCCAAAAACTGGCACCATGTTTGGTTGGATTACTGCTTTAAAGCATAAACTACAATTGGTACAAAACTAATTTTATCACATTGCTAAAGAGTTGTACTGAAGGGAAAAAACAATTTATTTTGAGTCTTCAACTGCCATATCGTTGATATTCTGATCATCTGAAGTGAGATTTTGAAGCAAAATCCCATGTAGGGACCTGAAGTTCCCTTCACCAGGGCTCTGCAAAACCAATGGAAATTCCCATAGGAAAATTTTTAAACTTAAGAAAAAGTTACAAAACTTTGCAGGCAAGTAAATAACAGTCCCTAATAGCATACAAAAAATGGATAAAGATGTTAATAAGGTCCTCAAAATTGAATCAGAAGTTTGGGGCTTGCTATAAACTCACCTGAAAATAGGTGAAAATTTAAAATTGACTTTGTAGAGTGTTATATTACTCTAAAATTAAAATTCAAAATATAGTCATGTAGCCTGATAGTTATGGTTATCAGATTTATGTAACACCTCTCCAGATTTCACATCATACCAGAAGCACTTTACAATTTTCACTTGTGCAAGGCCATCCATATTGTCATTCCTTTATGATGAGGAGCCACCTCCTCCCAGATCAACTCCCTGGGGAGCATTCAGGTGACATGGCAGCAAAATCCACATTCCTGCTTCAGCGCGTCAACCTGGGGAAACACATCATTTCTGCACTCACCTTGTTGGACACTCCTGTCTCACATTTGGTGAGCAAAGTAGAAGTATGGTGGTTGGGCATGTTCCAACAGTCCACATGTGTTCTTTTATGTGCACCAATCACATAGACATGATAGTACACACTGCAGCCTTTTAATGAGTCACAGACCACTCTGACCAATGTGGAGTTAATTTCTTGCTCAAGGAAATTATTTTGTAGCTAAGGGGCACCACCAGCCCTTTTCCTGAAAACCATGATCAAATTTGTCCACCATCATGATATTTTGATGTGACATTTTTGGAATCATTATGAATTATTTAAATTAACTATAATTATGTATATTATGTACACACACCTATGTTATCCATGCTATTAGTGTTATTTGTGTTATGTTGTTAGATGGGATGAATTCGTGGTTAATAAATGGGTCATTTTCAGGTTTTATTTTATATTTGCAGAATGTATTCCCATAAATCCATATCTAGGAGGTGGCCCCATCTACTTACAGGTAGACTGGTAAATGAGTGATGAAATGATGATGGCTTACTTTAGATATTGAAAAATTTACAGAAAATTTACATGTTAATCAGGTGTTACTTTTAAATAATTGAGAAGGATTTAACTTTAGGTTAATGTGGACGAAATATTGTATTACTTCTTAGTACATGACAAATTCAACTTTTTCATAATTTTATAAATTCATATTCATTTTCCTTTACTTGTGGTAATTCATGAAATATATTTGCTAATATTATATAATTTTTATTGTTTTTTATAAGTTTTAAAATGTGAAATGTTTGGATAAATCCCAGTGTATCCGAATGTATCAGGTAGCTATGAAATCATCACAAATTTTAAAGATACAAAACTGTTGTGAATTGCATAAATATTGCAAGGTTATGATTCTTGTACATATCTATATTTTATTTTACTTTTTTGAAATTATAATAAACAGAAGAATGAAATGAAATACTGTTTCTTGTAGTTTATTTCCTAGTTTATTTCACAATTCATTTTATGCATGTTACTCTACATGGCAAAATGAAAAATGGGAAAGATGGGCAAAAATGATCTAATACCTTACATTATCATAAAAATATATTTAGTTCAATGTAACTGTTTAACAGTAAAATGTAATACTTGATAAGTCATTGTGAAAAACTTCACAACTTCAACTATTTATACAGGTGTACTCTGCAGGAAATATGTTAATATAATAAACCTGTGTAATTGAGCATTTTTGACACATTTTTAAATTAATAATAATGTAGATGAAGATCAAGATGGTTAATATCATGATGACAGTGACAATGACACAGGTTTTATATATGTAAAAGCAATAACAATAACAACTTTTGAACCAGCCATCATGGTTTATAAAATATTTATAAACTTGTTTAAAAACTATTTATAAACTTGTAAATTTGCTTGAGCAACTTAGGT
This sequence comes from Haplosyllis anthogorgicola, assembly GCA_038406195.1. Classification (NCBI taxonomy): domain Eukaryota; kingdom Metazoa; phylum Annelida; class Polychaeta; order Phyllodocida; family Syllidae; genus Haplosyllis; species Haplosyllis anthogorgicola. The sequence goes on from JBCAUI010003618.1 coordinate 2,702, forward strand.
GTACTCTGAACAAAATATGTTAATACAATAAACCTGTGTAATTGAGCATTTTTGACACATTTTAAAATTAATAATGATGAAGATCAAGATGCTTAATATCGTGATCACAATGACAATGACACCGTTTTAAAATATATTTCAAAACAATAACAATAACAACTTTCGAACCTCCAGCAGCCATCATGGTTTAAAAAAAGTTGTTATGGTTCTTCATGCGAATCCGAAGCCTCCACCTAGGAGGAATATTCAAATAACAATGTTACAATGTTAAAAAATTGACAAATAACAATTGAAGACATAAAAAATAACACATCATCATAAACACAATAACAATACTTGATTTACAAATTTATAATTTCTTCTTGCACTTATCACATGAATCGACACAATCTTTAACACCTGAGAAATTACTACCATAATCCCATAGTAGTTGTGTGTCTTTGGATATCCTTTTTTAGCAAAAATAATTACATCCAGTTTTACGTCTTTAGTGGCGTGAATCTTAAAAGTTAAATTGGGATGTAATTTGAATGATTAATATATTTTCCAATTGTTGTGCTTGAACTATCATGATTCAGATAAAACTTTACCCAACTGCCTCTATAATTCTCCTTCATTTCTAATAAATAATCACATTTGTCCTCATAAGGCAGCAAGAAAGAATGAGTGTATTGCTCAGAGAGAAATGTCCCTCCGTAATTGCAAATAACATTATTTTTCTTAAAATCTACAGTTGCGAAAACTCCTTTGCCTTCTACTAAGTCACTGTGTATTTCCAACCCTTTCCAGTCTTGTAATCTAACCCTTGCTTCTAACTTTTCTGACAGAAATGGACAGAATTGGAAGTCTCTACACCTAAGAGAAATATTCAAATTTCTATGAATTTTTACTAGGAATTTTTCTTAAATAAAAATAGGTCCAGATGGACCTGAGCTCATTTGGTATTATTATTAACTAAGACAACATACAGGTTACAATATCACATGGATGCAAATAAACTGTCTAAGATCAAATCCCAAATAAGTGAAGATGAAGATCAAGATGGTTAATATCGTGATGACAGTGACACAGGTTTTTTATTTGTCAAAACAATAACAATAAGAAATTTTGAACCTCCAGCAGCCATCATGGTTTAAAAAAAGTTGTTATGGCTCTTCATGTGAATGGGAAGCCTCCACCTAGGAGGAATATTCAAATAACAATGTTACAATTTAGGAAAAACACAAATATGGCTGCCAAACTGCAAACATTGGCAGTATCAATGATTACAATGATGGATGATGGACAATTCATGATTCTATAGGCTTTTTGGCAATTATGCCAAATGAGCCAATAATAGAGCTCACCAATAATTGAACTCACTCTTTCTTTTTCTGGTTTCTAAGGAACTTTTCGTATGAGAAATCTGAATCCAATTCTGAAGTTGAATCATCACGATGTATGTCTTCTTCCTCGGCGCTAAGTAACATTGGTATTTCCAGCATCACTTTCTATCCTTGTATCACATGTCAACATCTTCATATTTTACAGAACTATATATTTCATCCGATTTCAAGTTATGAGTATTTCTCAGTCTAAACTCTTCCATAGACATTGAAGAAATGGGTTTTGTCATTATTTCAGGGCTTGATTGCTTGTTTAATCCCACGATTATTTCCTTTATCTGCTCACCAATAGTATCATCGTCACTATAACTGTCAACAACAACTGGGTTTTCTACCTTGTCAGCTTCTTCTTTTTCCTTTTCAACATTGTTATTGTTATCATTGTTAGTTTTTTCATCTCCTGTCATTTCTTTGCTTATTTCGCTGCCTTGTACCTTGTCGTTACTCTGAAGATCTTCACATCCTGCTATTTCTTTGCTCTTTTCACTGACTTCTATCATCTCAACCATCATATCATTCCCTTTTACTGTCTGAGCTTCACTTGCTCCCATCTCCTCTGAGGTCTCCTCCATTTATCTCATCATTTCTTTGCTCATTTCACTGCCTTGTACCTTCTCATTACTCTCAAGATTTTCACATGGTGTCACTTCTTTGTTCTTTTCACTCTATTGTACATTTTCATCTGCCTCTTCTTTATTCTCAGTATCATTACTTTCAGTATGTTCCTGTTCTTTATTCTCAGTATCATTACTCTCAGTGTGTTCACCTCCTATCTTTTCAATGCTTGTATCAGTCCCTTTTACCATCAGAGTTTCACTTTCTCCCATCTCCTTTTCATCTCCTGTTGCTGCAATACTCGTATCACTAACTATTACTGTCAGAAGTTCACTTTCTCCCATCTCCTGTGATGTCCTCATAGCACTCCTTTTTACCATCAGATGCTCACTTTCTCCCATGTCCTGTGACATCTCCATTTTTCTTGTCATTTCTTTGCTCATTTCACTGTTTTGTTCCTTGTCCTTACTCTCAACTTCTTCACATGCTGTTATTTCTTTGCTCTTTTCACTGACTTGTACCATTTCATCTTCATCTTTATTCTTAGTACTGTAACTCTCAGGATGTTCACCTCCTATTGCTGCTGTGCTTGTATGACTAGCTTTACCATCGGAGCTTCACTTTTTCCTATCTTCTGTGATGTCTCCTCCATTTTTCTTGTCATTTCTTTGCTCATTTCACTGACTTGTACCTTTGCATCTTCCTCTTCTTTATTCTCAGTACCATTACTCTCAGGATGTTCACCTCCTGTTGTTTCAATGCTCACATCACTTGCTTTTACTGCCAGAGCTTCACTTTCTCCCATCTCCTGTGATGTGTCCTCTGTTTTCCTTGTCATTTCTTTGCTCATTTCCCTGTTTTGTGCCTTGTCCTTACTCTCAAGTTCTTCACATGCTGTTATTTCTTTGCTCTTTTCACTGACTTGTACCTTTTCATCTTCCTCTTCGTTATTCTCAGTACTGTTACTCTCAAGATGTTCACTTCCTGTTGTTTCAATGCTCACATCACTTGCTTTTACTGTCAGAACTTCACTTTCTGCCATCTCCTCTGAAGTCTCCTCCATTTTTCCTTTTATTTCTGCCTTCTTTTGTGAAGCTGAACCCTTTTTACCAGATTTGTACCGCTTACTCTTTCCTGTAGTATTACTTGTTTTACTGTCACCCTCACTTGTAGCACTTTTCTTGGCGTTTTTTGAACCAGCACCAGGAAGTTTCTTTGTAGTAATAGTTTCACTTTTGTGATTCAAACCTAAGTCTTTTTCAAGAGCCTCTAAGGCCCTAACCATTTCCCTCTTCCTTTATTCTTTTTAGCATTCACATCCACCAACTTCATAACTGGAGTTTCTCTGCAATTGTAAGAAAACCAAAAATGAAATGTGACATTTATGTTCAGTTATTCAGTAAAGCATTTCTTACTGCCCACACATAACATGTGCCTCCAACTGAAATGTTCCTGGTTTTCACAGAATAATAATTTTCTTTAGTTTATCAACAGTATGTCCTTATAATTTTTTACAAATGATATAACATTTAAAGGAGGCTAATAATATTAATTAAAATCTTCTGAAATTGATCTCCATTTTCAAAACTTTGGAAGTTAAACACATGAGGAGTGTAGATCTACCTTTTTATCAGTGGAACAATATGGTCATATTTCAGAGCATCTTCATTCAGTGCTGTCCACAAGAGGCCAAACTCATGAGCAAAACTTAAACTGTCTGGCAAAAAATCCCTGTGCATGTCTGCCCTCACATCTTCTCGAATGTTCTTTGTTGGGAAAAGCATCACAATTTTACTGTTTAAAACATTGGCTGCAGAATGAATCCGCCAAATGTCACAAAACTGATTCTCTTTCCGAATTCGGAGAATGTCTTGCTTAAAGACAGATTGAATGACACTCAGTGTGAACTCCTGATTGTCAACATTGGGTACTTCACTGTAGTCACAATAGAATTCCCCAATGTGGGAACACCTTTTGTGCATATAGGAAGCCTCTCTCATGAGATAATCATGATTTGTGTACTTGTTGATATTTTTTATGGAATCTATCACTATCCGACACCTCATTTCCAGATGTCTTGTTTCCATACCATAAAATTATCTGCTCAGAGATCTCATGAAGCAATTTCCATCTGGAAAAATTTCAATCGGGACATAGTCAAGCTTAAATTTTGCCAGTGTTTTACTGTCTGTAGGAATGCATTTCTGAGAGACTTTGTCAATATCATCATCTGCTACATGAATATCCCCAACAAAATATGTTGGTAGTGGGGGCACATTAATCTCTTCATCTTGTATAACTCTCACCAAAGCACGAAATGTTTTACATGAATGAAATTTGTTTTACAATGATTTCCAACTGAACTTTGAGCATGATCTACAAATTTGGGGATTTTGGGAGAGTTCATTGTCATCAATTGTCACACTTTCAACAACTCTCATTCCTAATTTGTTTTCCACCAGTGGAAGAATATGGGACAACAGTGTAAGAGGGAGATCAGTTAAATTGATCACTTCACCTCTCTTTGGTGTACTATTCCTATTGAACACATAACCCTGACCTGAATTTGAAGCTTGGGTATTGACCATTATGATTTCGATTGCAGCTATAATTGAATTATAAGGCAAGAAATAAATTTGTATTGTAATCATCATTTGAGATAGAACTTTATTGTTTCCTGTTTCTGATACACACCTGTTCAAACCTTGTATCGAAATCGTGATGAAAAAATATTGTTGAACAATTTCCATTTTCAGATCAATACGAAAATACATGTACTCGAAAAATGGCCGTAATGAAAATGAATGAAATTGGCATGTTTGCCGAAGAAATAAACAAAGTATAATTTCAGACATTTTATCAATTGTCTGGCTGACACCTGAAAATACATGTACTCGAAAAATGGCCATCATGAAAATGAATGAAATTGGCACGTTTGCCATTGTTCAACTCAATACCAATTAACCATGGACACCATCGATATTTTACTTGTACAAACAACTCAATCAACAACCAACAAACAACCAACAAATCTACCAGTCACCATTAGGAATATTTTTTCATATTTTATAATTCAGTAATTTATGTCTTACATTAAATTTTGTTGATTTCCAGTGAAAGTATTTGCAATTAACCCATTTTAAGTGAACAAATCACAGTCACAGTTAAATCATGATGGTGTTACTCTTGCGTTACATCAGGTACTAACTAATAAAAAATGTTTAAAAAGTCATTTTGGCCAAACAAATTTATCATTTTGTCAACCTTTAAATGAATATCTTTTGTGAGAACCATTGACACCTACTTTAATAACTACCAAGTTGAGACAGAGTACACTCTATAATGTGTCATAAACATAACGGTTACTATTTCTTTTTATAATAAATCATATTTGTTGCCCTAAAACATTTCAAAAGATATAAAAATTAAACAGAATAAGACAAAAACATCACAACTAAATGATTATTCATCAAAAAGTGACATAAAATAATTGTAAAAATCATAAGTCACAAGTTCACCAAAATGGGGGGACACGGGACAATGTTGCCCCTGCACGACGTAAATATTGGAATTTACACTTCATTAATTAATTAAAAACTTTTCAATGACTCTAATAACTTGTACTTAACTCACTCATATATCATTTATATCATTACGAATATAAAAAAAACCCAAAAAATTATAAAATCAAAAGTTAAGTAGAAAAAAAATCGTCACGATTTTTCAGTGACCACTATTTTCAGGAAAAGGGCTCACCCAGACTCAAACCCACGATGTGTGTATTCAAAGTCCAATGTGTTAACCATTCGGTCATGGCTCCTCCACCAAAAAATGGTCTTGGTTATAGCTTTTATATCTATTTTATATTTTCAGATTTAGCAAATTTATATACAAATGGGTGTAAAATTAAAAATCTTGAAAGAATCCCACTGTAGGAACCCCTGGATCCCGGGTAGGAACCATGCCCTGCACCGGGGCCCTGCAAAAAAAATTTTTAAAAATAGATATTTTGATCAATATGAAATAATTATTTTATTAAAAAACAAAGTTAGTATGTTTTAGCTGTTGATAATTAAGATTGTGTGCAGAGACAATTTGAACGCGCTACAAGGTATAGATCTAAATTACGATTCTTCATAATGGATCTCTGAAACAAAACCTTATCAGCTATGTTATGTGCCTGTTCTGTTACCATCAGTTTCAACACACTGACAGCTTTCCAAGGTTACCATCATGGAGGAAGGCACATCAGACTCAGAGAAACTTGATTCTGGATCTAAATACCCTCCCCTCACCCATAATTTTGGTGAATCCAGTTTCTCCCTTAAACACTAAATGAACAAACTGTGTTACAGATTATTGTGTTACCTTAGCCAACAAACATCTTGACAGCTAGATCAACAACTTGACAGCTACATCTGAAGACCTACCAGCTCAGCACCAAAACAAACAATCTTAGAACTATTTTTGGAGGGCTTACCAGGCCTCAACACCCCAACAGATCAACAAACAAACAACAGCGATATACCTTATTGGTGGGGGTATGGGGGTGATCCTCTTCATCAATGCTATCTGTCTCAGGATGGCAGTCTGTCCTGCCTGCAAGGACCTTGCATACTGCTCATTCTGGATCTCTCCCTGGGTCTTCCCTACTGCCCCAGGCCTAACAGCAAACACCCTATGAAACAAACCATTCACCATAATTCCTGCTACCACACCTAGATCCACATTTAGTGCTACCACTGCAATCCTACAACCAATTGAAAACTTACTTTTTTGCCTTCAGAAATTCTGTGAGATGCTTTTGGCCTTTCAGTTCAGGTGTGAGGTCTGCTGTTGCTGCTGTTGCACCACCTGTTGATGTTGTGGGGTGTTGCTGTTGTTGCCACTTTGGTGCTGGGACCAACCTTTGATGGACTATAATCCACAGAAAGTATGGTTAAAAGCTTGTTTTCATGCTTCATGGTTAAAAATTTTGCAAAGAGTCCAAAAATCGCAGAAATCTCTGTCCAAATCAGCCAAAACTTGGTACAAACATGCCTAAACAACTGAACTACTTGTTGAAGCTATTTGTACAGAGACATTTTCAGCAATTTTGGTCAAATTTAGCAGTTTTAATTAAATAAAGCAAGAAAACAAACTTCATCGCTCAAGATCTGAACCATGAATGCCAGACTGATGTTTTTTCCACAACACTGATTGGTCAATAATTCCAAACTGTTTATAATATCACAATAATGACACTTAGTCAATCAGAATGTAAACAAAGAGCTGTCAAAATACTCACGGACCATCTCGATCAATGTTTTCCCACAAGGGACCATTTTAAAACCTGAAAAAAACACTTGAATCACAAAATTTCTGTTTGGGGACCATCTCAAACAACATGTTTACTCCAGGGACTACCTCAAAACTTGTACAAAGTAGGAAAGATATATGTTTTACCCTAGAATTTGATTTTCCAGCCATGCAAACAATTGTAAATATTTGTTGCATGTATACATCTCTGTTTTATCTCATGTAACTCATATATTTAATTATTTTACTTAATTTATTTTATATTTATGCATTATTTATTCATTATATTTGATTTACTGTAGTTTAGTACCTATTTATCCCTGTAATTTTAGTTTAGAAGTATTTATTTGTAAATTTTATGTAGTTT
>JBCAUI010003629.1:0-10305 GCA_038406195.1 Haplosyllis anthogorgicola
ATAAAATATGCCCAAAACTTTAACATTGGTGTCAATGGAGAATGTAGCAACTCCTTCACAAAGTGCACACCAATCCCATCCCTCACATAATTCCCTCACGTAATCCTTCACGTAATTCCCTGGGCCTGACTATCAAGTTACAAACTAGAAAATGTTATGCCGTGTGTCTGCTGAATGACGTCACAATGTAACCATGGCAAAAGCGGAAAGTGTGATGAGCCTCGTTTTCAGATGGTCACTTTTTTAGGCGGAAGACCACATACTCTGTCATTCGACAGACAATAAGAATAATACATCATCAAACAGTGATTTACAAAGCGTGCATTGATGAAAGCTGTCTCAGTTTTGTTTTTTTTTTGTTATTTGTTTTTCTTTCTGTCGTGTGTTATATATTTTTGTCTCATGATGTGAAAACCACGAAAAGTGCTCAATAATCATTTTTATGTCTGCGACCAATATTTTAGAAATATGGTGCCTTGATTTACATACCCGTGCAGATAAATGCAAGATTACAAGGTAGGGAGGCCGCGCCTTAGCCCCGGGGATTCCCCTCGTCAACTCCCGTGGTTACCTGGCTGAGGCACCCCGGGGGATCCCCAACCCTGCCCGCAAGGATTCTCCCTTCCTTGGCTCATCACCTCACAGATAAAGAGCAGTAATTTTAAAAGAAGTAATCATTATCTATTTGAAGTTAACATCTGTTTAAAAACTGACGCGACTATTCAAGTATCATTTACATATCTTATTGTGAATTGAAGAGTGAAAATGACAAGAAAAAGGGAAAAGAACAAGGTAAATGCGTTTTGTCTGTCTGTCTGTCTGTCTGTCTGTCTGTCTGTCTGTACCTGCATTGTTTAAATTCACTACTGCTCTTATTGACATTGACAACTACAGTAACACAAATTTAAACCATTTTTCTTTGCCATTATGTGTATTATTATTTTAAAACACCAGAAATTTCAGTTTAAAGAAAATGTGTGGTTGTGTGGAACATGTATCCTGTGCTGTCCAAGCTTTTATTATGTTTGGTGATTTTAACGATACAATTGTTGGAATTCACAAATGCAAATTTAGCTCAAAATTTCTTCATATGTGCTTAATTATAGTATATTTTGCAATTTTGTAATTCATGTAGCATTTAGCAGAGGAATAGTTTAAGCAAGGTAAAAGGCTTGCTTAAAGTTTTTACCTTGCTTACACACATGTTCTTAATTTCACGCCCAAAATTAAGCTTTTGACCAGTATTGACCAATAGGAAGAGGTGTTACATGAAATTTCATCCTTGCTTAATTTGTTGTTTGTGAATTCTGAGGTTGAAATTAAGACAGAAAATAATTAAGCTTGCTTACGTAAGCAATGTTAAAATTAAGCAAAGCAAAGTTAAGCAAGTACATTTGTGAATGGCAGCAAATGTAGTTCACTTGTAAATAACTGGATTCTTTGGGAGTATCTAAGGCTGAAATTATCTTCACTTCTGCAAGGAAGCCTGATTCTTATACAGAAATTCAGAGAATTTGAGGAGTTGAAAAACGGCATCTAAATCATTTCACCAACTTGGAAATTTTTTTTCCTTACCAAGGTCTTGGTGTCACTAAAAGTTTTCTAAATTAGAAAAGTTAAATGCAGACAGAAATCATCAAACATTTTAGACCAACTGTGAAACTTTTAGACAACAGTAATATATGAAATTATATAAGAGATACAAAGATATATTCTTTTCAATAGAAAAGAAAAGGAAGAGGACACTTTTTGTGATGCCACCACTGGCACCTCTGTGGGGTGTGCTAACAGGTGAGTACTTTGACGCATGCGTGGTGGTATTGTGGTTTACTGCGCACAGGTGCACGCGCCGGTGGGACAGCATGGCCGCAGGGCACGAGTCAACTAAATTACACCTTACACAGACACCAGCGATTAATATTTTGCTTCTCAAAAGTCCCTGAGGCTGATTCCCACGACACAAAAACTCTGCTGGAAAAAATGTTTAAAAAGGGGGGATATGGTTGCTCATTTGTGGTCCCCTATTTTTTTCTTTCTCTTATTTTATGCTGATGACACATCATCAAAATTTACATTTTCCTTTTCAACTTTTGTTAACCAAAATCCTTTCATGGGGCTACTGGTGCCCTCTGTTTCGGCCTTCGGGTGACTCTGTCTGACTGTTTTTTCAGCCGAGATGGATCTTGCGCCCTATGATCCTCCCCGCTTTCGTTCAATACGAGCATATGCTGTATATGGGTGTTACCTGGCAGCCAGCCACACTTATCAAATAAATTTTTAAGAACCGACGAACAGTTACCATGCAGGATGCGAATCCACGACTTTTGGATCATGAGATCAGTGGATCATGTTTTTCAAGGCTATTTGAAGTACCGATTACCAAGCTTCAGTCACCTTTCCGCAGCAACTATTATCACTTAGACCATTGGCAGACCAGATAACTAAAGGTATTGCATTTGAAAAAAAAAAGAAATTGTTTGAGGGGACTAAAAATACATAAATTGTCAATATCAAGGACAATAAAAACCCCACAAAATACTCGTTTGGTTACAGCATGATAACCATTATTTCTCTGTAGTCTGTGTCATAGAGTTGGACTGTATTTTCTAAAACAACCCTTATTCGTTTTTTTTACCAAACTTGGAGAACACCCCCTTTTCCCCTTTTCTTGGTTCTTTGATACAAGCGTGATTTAAAGTCAGGGCAAGAAGCTAGCAGCAGCCAACAGGGGGTGTCCAACCAAGGGTTATGATCACCGGTTACATGTGAATGGATGCGAATGGCTCTGCCTTATGTTAGCATATGGGATAAGTATAGGATTGCATTACATGCCCTTATTTAACCCTAGCATTTAACTCAAAGATAAAGACTTTCCCACACTTTGTGTTTTTCTTTGGTTACTTCATCATCACCACGCCGGTATGTCACACTAACTGATGCTGCAAGGTTATCCCAACAATAATAATTCAAAATTTTTCACCTCAGAAACCAACTTGTACAAAAGACGTTTAATCTTTTTAAAGATTATGTTAAAGATCACATTCCACCCTGGTAGACAGCACATTTCACCTTATGTTCAGTTATATACAGTTTCATACATAAACCCATTATCCCATTCAAATAAGGGCATTCAACAGGGGTGTTACAGGTCCTGCTTTGAAAGTTAATAATTTTTATTGAGCAATGACCAGTGGAGAGTAAGAGGGCATAGGTCATGACCCTAAGGTCAAGGTCTATTCACCAAATAAGGTTTGTTATAATTTTATATTCCTTATTAGGGATATCATCAAAGGGTTATGCACAGCTGTTAGTCACGTGGACACCTCAGGTCTCACACCCCTGAGCTCATTGGTCAAGGGTCTTCCACACCTGAAGGTCAAAGCTCATGACCTTTGGAGTCAAGGTCAGCTGACCTCCTTCCAATGTACCTTCTGGTTGCTTGCTTCAAGGGGCCTTCAGGAGTGTGCCTGGGGTATTGCACCAATCTTTCCATACCTTGCACTTGTCTGTGGGAAAATCAGCCCCAAATGAGAGTATCTGACCCCAGGGGCAGCAGTGAACAATAAGGTAGCAACAAGTAACCATTCTACCCTGACTCTATCTATCACCTTACCACTGATAAACTGGGGAAGATTTTTGTCAACAGGCAGTTTATTAGCAATAGGTATGGGCACAAGTGAAGTCTTTCAAAAGCTTGACACTCAGACCAATTGGATACTTTTGTAATGCGCACCTCACACTATGATGTCCAATTTTTGACCAATTCCAAATTGAAAGGCCATAAAGTTTTCTCATTTGGTGTCAGTATGGACTATTGACACCCAGAGATTTTTGACAATGTATGCCTGTTTTATGACATTTGAATGACCCAACATCTGGCTTAGCTATGCTGTCCATGGAGCAAATCTGTGGGAAAGTTAGTTAGATCTGACATCATAAAATTATGGCTATTCATACAAGTATTTTAATACTCTCTGCAACAATGACATTGAATAATCATCATTGAACTATCAACATCTGTATAGAGGCTATCGTATTTCCTAAGTTAGGTATAAAATCTAAAACGTGCACAAAAAGATAAAAAGGAAAGAAAACTTTGCAAATAAATTATAATTTAATGCGTTGTAAATTTTATTATAAAATTCTTGTGAACATGTCTTACATTACACATCATATGTTACCAATACTCTCTCAAGGTCTATTATTGCTTTTCATGTTTCTTTAAAAATCTAACAAAAGACAGTTGACATCAAAAAAGCATTAAAATCACCCTTAACAAGAATACATTTCATATTTCTGTATCAAATTCCTAGAAGATTAAGAGATAATATAAATTGTTTCACCACAATTGGTTTTTAAGTGGAAATTCCTGAATTTCAAAGGGAATTTTTCTAAGCATTTATTAAAGTAATTTTCCTGGGACAAATTAGCATATTTATGTAAATTAGTCTTTCATGCAGTGCATTTCAACCAGGCCCATTCATGGTGGTATCTAATAGCGTGGAAACATTTCTTGGAATGCAAGCAAATGCATCTACTGTGTCCAAGATGAAAAGAAACCCAGGATTGATTACACCTTCCCAGGAACATTTAATCCCCCTCTTTCCCATGACCTTTGATCTGAAAATTCTTGGAGGGTTGAGGGTAAATAAGGCACATGCACATTCCATGCGTGTACATTCTATATTAAATGAGACACTCATTGAAAAGCCGCATATGGAAATTGTGATACCCTCAGGTTTGATCAGCAAAGAGATAGAATGGGAGACACTCTCCCATGCTCGCTGGGGCGTGGAAAATAGACGCAGCGTCACGCTTTCAGACGACGTTGCGTCATGCGTCACTGCGTAACGTCAAAAGCCACGTCGTGCGTCTGTCACAGGACCACTGTTCATCTTTGGACGCATACCTCCACAAAAAAGGAAAAATCTTTTCATCAGTTCATATAACTTAACATTCCGGGAAGACAAATACACATACACACCACATCATTGTGGCATTTTAATCATGTTTTATCCCCAGGAATTGAGGCATCCCACGAATGGACGCGCACACACCCATTTTTCTATTCCCTTTATTTGCCTTTTGTGAAATTTTTAATAATAATAACAAAAAATTCTCCCAGTATTTGCCACCTGTTAAACAGACAAGCTTCGCCGTGGTTATAAAAAGCTTGCTCGAATGTAAACATACTATGTGAAGGCAACAGGTCCATGAAAACGCCACCAGCAAAAAAGTGCATCTCTCACTCACACACTGGAGCATATGTCACACGCATCATACAATAATGCAAAAACGCAGCACAGAAATATGAAGCACAAAATTGGGTAAAGTTATTGTGCCTTGCGCTTTCTGGCATTTTTCTCTCACATTACGTTTTCCCAGGTATTTTGTTAGCAAAGTGAACTTTTTGTTTATTTTATTTAATGTCTTGTTAAAGAAAGTGGAAAAAATGTCACATTTCTGTTGAGGGTGACTTTAACGCAATTTGTGAGTATTTGAACATTTATTTATTGAGCTCTTCAAGCCAAGGGATATTTGGAATAGTAAAGATTGCAAAGTCATAAACTAATATAAGAGGAGAAATTTCACCTTTGCAACATATGTATTGAGGTTGATTTTGTAGACGAATACATTAAGGCATCCGTTATCATATTTCACTTCAAAGGGGCCTTTAAAGTTATTTCATTTTCTTTTACGGTCCTCATCATTAAATGATAGTAAAACAATTTTGCAATTATACAATTGCCGTTTCTCAAAAGACATGTAGCCCTGTGTTTGCTTTCGTCCCTTATACGCTCTTGTCTGATTGATCAATGTCTGATTGATTTGGGTTGATAACAATTTTGAGTACTGTGGCCTTCATGCTGGAATATTTTGGTATCTGCATGCATCTTGAATACATACACAAATATGCAAATGACAACACACTTACAACATCACTCTTGAATGAGGAAAATTTTGTGTGATGTATAAGTAAATTGCTTGATCTTGACCAATAAAAACGGAAAAAGGGCATAAAAAGCTAACAAAGGCTACACACTAAATTGAAAATACGGTTTTACGTCACAACATATCATTGTAACTTATGATGTGACTATTTTTACCGTCAGTTTTTCAGGCTGATGGTTACTTGCTATCAAATACTCATTCAATAGAGTTAGGAGAAAGTTAAGTACATGCAGCAGTAAATTTATATTACAAGATGAAAGCTACTGTGAGTACAAAGGCCACTTGTCCAGTCAAAAATAGCCCTGAGTTGTAACTCGGGAAAGATTCAATGTAAATATCTTGCCATTTAAAGATATTGCCCTAATTTTCCGTAATTAAATCATTTCTAAACCCCATGCAACTATCTTTATCACGTCTGTGGTTGTTTCAGTATCAGTCAGTCAGTGAGTTGCAATTCTCTGTTCTTTAAAGTGTTGGTACTGCTTGCCAAAAACATGCAGGCATAAAAAACTAACAGTCTTTCAATATTCAATTATATTCCTGTCAATTCCATTTAAGATTAATGACACGAGGTAAGACTTTTAAACTCGATAGAATCTTTGAAGTGCTTTTACCATAAAAGGAACTTTTTAAACACACTCGTGTTGCACGCTTGCTATACAATACAGACGTTGTCGATCGTCGTCATGCATCCATCACTGAACAAATACCTACTATCAAAGACACGGTTGCTAAGCACTGACGTATGTCTGCTGTTTCCATGACAATACATCCAGAATGAAGCACCTGGTGGGCAGCACGTGCGCGCGTGAGGTGTGAGTACATTGAAATGTAAAATTAATAAGCGACATATGCATCTGAATGCATTCTGCATGTGCACTGCACACGCGCGCCTGTTACAATAGATGACAACACATCATAAGTCTTCATCGGCTGTGACATTTAATGTGTAATAATAATGACGAGATTGAGCGCCACGTTTCACTTGGTGCATCTGGGAAGATGCGACTAAGTTAAATTTCAAGTTAATTGAACTTAATATACCGCAGCTACTGCGAATTCACTCATCAGTTGAGGTTTGCAACTTTATTTAACTTTACAGCTAGGAACTCATCTGAGAACAAACCCGGCCATGTGACGATGCAGTCAGGTGTCCCACACAGTGCTGCACCATCCTATCGTCCTGCAAAGGACTGGTACCAATTTTACTCCTCGGTTTAGTGAGGCTGTAACTACACTGAGAGACTGCAAAATGTCCCTACCGGGCGTCGAACTTTAGTGCTGTTACTGCACTACTATTGTGAAATCTCCAGATTCTATGCTGCGTTTGCTGTTCAAGTAGAATCTGGTGATTTTATCTGATGAAATATCGCTGCTTACGAGCATGGTTACAACTACAGGAGTTTAAACGCGTATTTGAGCAAATAGCCTAACCTCCCTGTTATCTGCTAAAACATCAAACACCAGGACACGTTTCCTGAGTAACAGACGTGTGACGTACACACGTCATGACGTGAGATTTATGACGTTACGTTGCGTGTGCGTAACGTCGCGCACGTGCGTCGCACACGATGACGCCACGTTACGGGCGCTAAAGCTTAAATATCCAGGTGTCCAGGATTTTTGGAATAAAAATTTATCAAATGATCCTGATGAACAACATTGAAATATTATATTCTTCAAGTTCCTTTCTTATTTCCTTCTCCAGAGGATGCTCGTTAATAACACAATTTAGAATTATTTTTTCTCAAGTAATACAGTGAAAGATAATGACAATGGCAAGGAAATAAAATACAAATACTGATACAAGACAGCATGATTGCATACAGTTCTCCAACCTGTAGCATCACCTGATGCAGAAATACATGTAAAGTTAACAATTCTACAACAATCTACAATACATTTTGTAATTATGAACTAGACTAAAATTACAGGAATGATTTTCTTTGCTGCGTACAGCTGGTACCTCTTTGCTGCGTTAAATCCTTTCCTATGACATTTCTAATAATAATTAGAAAAAATCTTAAATTTAGTCTTTGAATTGTTATAATTACGAAATATTACATATTTTTCATTTTTCTTTTATCCATAAAACTTAATGCAAACTATATTCAAAAATTATAATCCTCATTTCAGGTATCATACCTGATAATGTAGATTAAAGCTTTAAGGAGAGACATAAGAAGGAAACAGTTTAAAGAATATTTGCATAAAATTCTAATTATCCCCGAGATAATATTGACACAAAAGGAAAACAAGGAGCCCTGTGATGCTATTCTTTGTGGCTGTGAGTCATATCTCCGGTCAGCTAAAGTGGACAGGGTCCTAAGGGTCAAGTTCAAATATTTTCAAGGAGATTGGAAATTATTTCCTTTTCTAACGTTGCAATTGATTAATATAAGGAAATATGTGATTGTGACACCCCAGAGGTATTTTGATTTGAATTGCATTGGAGGGTACCTTTGATGCCTTAACAGTTAAAGTGGGACCATTCATACAATTATTCATTGATTAATTAATTTAAACCATACAAATCAATGAAATCGACAATGCAATACTATACATGTTTATCAATTGAAAAACTGTCCATTTCCCTCAAAACTTTCTGTAAACGGACAAACTTGAGATTGAAATCATCCCCCATCAATTAGGCTCAATCTTGATTGTTTTCAATCAATTAAGCAGGAAGAGAAAGGGTGGCCATCTTTAGGAGATGAAAGTAAGGACTCTTTGATCCTGGGTGGTAATTACTAATTATAAATAGTGAATTTCTCACCTGAGTGCACAGGTGAGAGTGTTTGGGAGACAAGGAACAACCCACTTGAGTTCTCCTCATTGCTTCAGTCACAACTTTACACGAGTACCCTTAGCAGTTCCACACTTTAAATGTAACATTTGTGAAATAAATAAATAAAAATGTTTCCACTTTTGTTCTGCACGTTTCACAATTGATAGGAATTTCACGATTTGCTCTAAATTTAATTTGTTTATCAAAGTTAGTGTAAAATAGAACAGAAATTAAGAGTTTGATTCTAAAATGGCATGACACACAACACGTGCTTCACCGAAATAATTTAAAGGATGACGATAGAAGATAGTTGTCGTTGGCAGATAGAAATAAGTATAATTCTATGTTTTCAAATCAATAAATTGATCTACATTATAACATCTTTCCTAATCTGGCGTAGAAAAATATTTGGTCAAAACGCCTGGGCGCCCCTGTAGGGTGTGCATAGAAACATCAGGATGTTGCCACTTGGAATCTTTCTCCATTTAAAATTCATTATCCAGTGACAAAGTGAAGACTTCTCCTGATAATGTTTACCTATCTGTTCAATACTGTGAAGGCGGCTCCTTTTACTTGTAATCATCGCCTGGAAACCGCCAATGTTAAATTCAAGTTCAAAGTTAAACACATCAAGCCCCTACCTGTAAATTTTAAAATGAGAATCCTGAAATTTTCTAATCTTAAGTCCTTTAAGACTTAATTGCGTGTGAGAGAGCTGACTCTCTCTTGGCATCGAACCGTGCCACACTGCTTGTTTGATTTGGTTTTTTGACAAGTTTTTGTTTGTAAACTTTCATAAAGGTATTCGATCAGTTATTTAAATCTATTGACTCATGTCAACCTGTTTGAATTCATAATAAACTACTTGAAATATTTTAACGTGTGAGTTCACCGCCCTGTCTCGGAGTTATGCTGAAGGGTGATTTTAATTCAAAACTAAAAGTTCTTTGAAACTTTCCAAATCTTCTGAAATTTCTGTCAATTTGGAAACGAACAGAACAAAAGAGAAAACAGAAGAATTACACGATGATGTGCTTTTAATGTGATATTGTTCCAAAACTGATACAAAACTTGTACACAATAGAGATTCACGCTGTGCTTGTATTCTCCATTGAATCACCTTTTGCAATGCTTCTGTTTCAGATTGGTTAAAACACATCTAACAGAATATCTTTAAGGCTATGTTTTAATATTTTTAGTTCAGTGGCCCCAAAAATGTATTCTGGTCCCACAAAAGTTATGGAAAAACAAAGAAAAAAAGTTTTTACATCAACTGCATTCGTTTGCAAGCAATTTTGTCATACTGTCATATTTACAATATATCATAAAGTGATAGATATTTTATGAAACAGTTTTTCTTGATGTAAAAAGAATTGTTGTTTGAAAAGGGAATTTCAAGACCAGAATATTACCTTCACTTGATAACATTTTGACCTTACAAAATAATCCCACAATGTTGAAGTGGCCGTGAGCTCCAAGCTATGCAAGTTCATATTGATACGGCTTCTATTTTGAATTATTTGTGATGATTGGTGCATTGAATGGCTAGGATGTGCTTAGTGTTG
>JBCAUI010003640.1:0-10304 GCA_038406195.1 Haplosyllis anthogorgicola
TTCTCCTGGACATGCAGTTGATGATACAAACTTCATATTTGGCAGCTTTATGCATCTATACATCCTCTTTATTTCCTATAAAAATTATATTGATACCACCTATATTTGCAGTTTGGCAGCCATATTTATGTTTTTCATGAGTCACTTATTTGGGATTTGATCTTAGACACTTCATTTGTATTCATGTGATACTGTAACCTATATTGTCTTAGTTTTATGACAATGCCAAATGAGCTCAGGTCCATCTGGACCTATTTTTTATATTAATATTTCCAAGAGCTCTTCCTTAAGTGAATGTCGGGTTTACCAGTATTCTTGACTTATTTAATATGTCAGTATAGTTCACTCGCAATCAACTTAAACAGACCTGAATTAGTATCCACTGTCTATTTTGAAAATATGGTCACAATCACGTTACATTTTGTCGAAAATAAGAAAGAAATTTGAACGTCTTTAGTCAATTTGATAAATCCAGTACACACAATTTCATGGGTCTATTTAATGATTGGGTATGAGCAGTAGTAACACACCCCAAGGTATACAATAGTATCCGGAACATTACGTATGTGTAACATTAAATTAAAATGTATTAGAGTTATAAAGGCAGGAGTATCTAGTATTTCTGATGTTTGTTATGATATTGAGAGTGTACCTTTTAATTGCCCCTGCTTACTTCCCATTGTAAATGTTAGCGTTAGGTAGGCTGCTTAGAGAAATCTGTTATTATTGGTGTCAAACACCAGATCATTGTGAAGTAAAGATGACCCAGGAATAGTACTAAACACTTATACATGTATTATTAACACTAAGTATATCTATATTATGTGTATAGTGGAAAAGATATTACAAAAAACTACCAGTATATTATTACTCTGTTCCTGAACTATGGCTAACCTACTATCCTATCCTCTTTGTTATGTAAGAACATTTAACCAAATATCCTGAAGACTTGACCTGAAGTACAAAAATAGCAAGAGTATTTGTTTTCCTACTTACTAGAGTATGATTATTTCTCACTTCTTTTGTGCTTAAGAAGCATACTAAAACTGAGTGTTTCCAAAGAAAATGATCATAATATAGTCGTAAGTATTTTCCAGCTCGGTAAGATGCATGGTACTATATATAATGCATTGTGTGGATGTATCATTACTAAAACAGTTCAGTACTAAAGACAGAGGTACTCGCTCGTAAGTTCTAATTTATAACAATAAGACGCCACGCAACAACTTTCTTCACTTCTCACGCTAACCTGATACGATACCGTGTAAAAACGTATGTAAAACTATCGATAATGCCAATTGCGAGGAAAACAGTTAAATCAGTAAAAGTTTTATCGATAAAAATTTGCGTTTAATGACAGAGAAATTATCAGAGATGTATACAATGTTAGAAAAGTCTTTATCTAGAAGTATACTGAATTATTTTTAACAGTTTTATTTTACCTAAAACGTTTGAAATAGGCATCGATCTGGTATTGATGTGCTACATAGTGTAAATAAATCAATGTTGGGGAATAAAGCCGGGTCAGAATACAGAGGTATACCGATCTGTCAAAACCTTAGATGATTAGTTACTGACGATAATGTGCTCAGACGCTTATTGTTTATGTGCTTTGTTATTAATGAAACTTAGGTAAGATTTACTTAAGTGCCTCAAAGGCACAACTCTCATTAACATTCAACAGATTTTTAAACAAAACAGTATATTTTTCTTCTGTTGCATTTCATACAATTGTTTTTCGTACTCATATATTGCTGATATCATATTTGCTTTTATTTCCATCATGTGTATTGTACATTTCATCATTCTCTGTGTGTAAATAATTACCATATTATAATGTACAACTGCACAACCGATTACGAAAGCAGCATTTTATTTCCGAAATTCCATTTTCATTTTTGTCACCACTTAGAATTTGTCATTTTGTCCTTTCCTGCGTAAAGTGACTTTATTCGCGTAGTCTTTGCATAATAATTATCTTTTTGTTGCGACCAGTAATGTTTGTTAAAATTGGATATTACGGCCATTATTCAAGATTTTGTTTGGATCCAAATTTACCACTTAGTTATTCTTTCAGTGCTTGTGATATCGAATTAATTGCCATGTCGTGTTTGAATCAAAAGAGATGTGCTACTCACAAATTTATCGTGCCATATAAAATTTTACAAAAAAAACAATTGTGTCGTATCAAATTGATAAAATGGATGTTCATCATTTGCAATTGTAAAATTATGGTATGAACGTTCCTGTTCCAAGAACAGAAATATTGAAAGGAAACATCTTGGGCAATGTGTTCTAAATACACCCGTTATTGTCAAATTGAGGAATTTTTATGAATTTTGTTCACTCTGGTGCTTAACATAGTTTATTACATTTTCCGTGTTTTTGTTTTGTTAGGTCTTCATAATGGTGTGTTGTTTAATGCCTTTGTAAAGTAATATGTATATTAGTCTTTGCAGCGCTTAATTTTCTGGGCATTCAGATAACTAAGCTATTGTAAAATGCCTCTAAACTTATGCAGACTCTATTCATTTGTCCAAATAAATAATATAAAGTATTGAATACTTGTCAATTTTCTTGTTGCTCAAGTTATTTCACAACATCAACTCGGCTAAAATAACGCTAAGAAGCGACTTGCACCTCTGATCCCAGTCATATCACGCTGGTTGTTCTTATTTTTCCTGCGTAAAGTGACTTAAAACTTGATAATTTTGGACAATACATTTTAGCTAATAAGATGCAAAATTTCTTCGTCAAATTCGTGTGTGAAATCAAAAGTAAATGCATGGGGACGTTATTGGTCAAGTAGTGAAGCGAAAGTGAGAACAAGATGTTACCTTTGGTAAATGTTTGTTTATTACAAGTATGTACGCTATTTACAAGTACGCATTAACTACATGCAACCTTTTTCGTTGAACTGGTAATGTACAAAATTTCCTAAACCATTTCCAGGTTGTTTACATCAACTATATCATACAATATGGAGCATAAAAACGATAAAATGACCAGTATTTTGGATCAAATTAATATCAATTATTGCACTTCAGGCCTTAATGGGGTACGGTTATAATCACTGTGCTTCCACCAGTAACATTCATTTGGCCACAAACGTAATAGAGATGCAAGAATGGTTAAGTTATCTTCATTAATAATAATTAATTAATATCTAACTGGCAATTTTACTTACAACACTCATTCATAAATTATCAATTGTTGGCACTGGAGCCATATTAACCCTAACAGGAGCACCTCTCCCCTTTTCAGGCAAAATCCAATACAAGTACGGAATTTACTTCATGCATAGCCAAGATTAGATATTTGTTTGACAACATTACTCCATCATTCAAAACCAGGAAACAAAAAACATGTGAAAACATCTTGAATTAAATGACTGATGCAAGTACTTTAATAACACTATTTTCGAACAAATCCAGACATAGGTGGAGGTCCCAATGGGGCCGGCGCTGCCTGAGAAACGGGTGCTGATGCAGGCCACGATCCACTTGCTGGAGGCATACCCATGGTACCTCCTAAAGGTGGAGGGGCTACCTGCCCAATTCCGGCATAAGTCATTCCTACTGTTGTCATCGGAGGGGGTACAACTCCAGGCGGTGATGTCATCATGCCGGTCTGAGGAGGTGGTAAACCGTGACTGGGAGATGCCATTAGTGATCCTGGTGGAGATGTCATTGGTGGGGGCGGCAGCCGATGTTTAAATCCTCCTTCCTGACCTGGTTTGAGTGGTGCAAGTCCCATCAACGCATAAGTCTCTTTCAACATCATCAGGATAGTATCCTCCGACTCCCTAAAATATAATTATCACGAGTAAACAATGAGCACAACGCATGTACACCCACAACGTATGCGATATTTGATGTTTCCCATGTTTGAGACATTCCACTCTATACAATTTCATTACAATGTCAGTAATAACTTCATTTATGTACTCGTGTGATCTTTTTTTCGAAATTTAGATTTGCAACACAGCAATGTGCAAGTAAGCATCAAGAGATTTTGCACATTTAGTTAAATAAAGGGAACCAATATAGCGTTGAAATAATTAAAAGAAATTGGTGATCTGCACAAGTGCTAGATGACGTTTACATGAATGTCATGAAAGGAGGCACACATGTACGGTTATATGTACATGAACATGTAATTAATTACTCAATGAGGTTCGTAAACGCAGGCTTGAAATACCATTATGACATTACTCATTCAATCCACCCTAAGAATTGCTTTCACTGGGTGGTTCTTAAACAGATGCCTGGAAATTGGATTTACCAAACAAAGTGTATTGCAAAACTAATTTGTTGAAAAATTAGTGAGTGGGTAACCGTGAAATGAAAGTAAGGGGTTGCTATAATTCCTTTCCCAGGTTCAACAAACCATTTTTCCTCTACTTACCAATATGGGTAGTTATCATAATAGCTGTGACAAAAATAGGAAATGTTAAATTATAAAGCCAGGTATCTACCATTTGCTATAAATTACAATCAACTGTTCAGTCCTCACTCATAAAATTACCTGCAACCCCATACTTCCGCCTTTAACCCGGAGGTTTTGGTCTTGAATTAAGTTTATACATACCAATAGCTGTAATGGCTTCCTAGGGCAAATAAGTAGTCATTAAAGCTCTCAATAGGCCGCTCTTGTAGAACATAATCAACCCTGCGACCCTGATTGAGCTGACCCAGCAGAATATCTTCTTCCTGTACACTCGATGTAATAGCTGCAAGTAAAACATTTATTTATTAAACAAAGCACATATACATGTAAATAATGGTTTCAGTTTTGGGTTCTGTTCAATTTTTGGACCATTTTCTGTCCTGGACTTACGGGTTTGCTAGATTCCTGTCCGACTACTTTTACCAATTTCAAATGCAAAACATGGTAATTTTCCCGAATTACAGTTTGCATTTTTCTTGTTTACATAGCAGTACCAAAATATTTCCTCTCGAGTTGAATTAACAAATATTTGGATAACGTTACATTATCTTTCATATTTAAACTCTGGTGAACTTACATCCAGTTTCCAATCTATCCTCTTCTTCTTTTGTCATTTCTGATATAACACTGTCAACTTCTTGTTCCATTACTTGTTGTGGTGTTGTTCGATGTGCCAAGGCAAAGTCATTGATTGTCTTCCATGTTCTTTTTACAGAGTCTATCACCCTTGCTTTAATATCAGCTCCCATTCGTGTTAATGACTCTTTTAATTCTGTAAACATGATGAATAAATATATAAATAAAGTTTTTATTCCCGTGACTTCGAATCAGATCCAGTGACATTGGCAAAACACAACCTGTCTACACATTCAAAAATTTCATTTCTAGACATGATGTATTTGGGCTAGATAAACAGCCAAACTCAATGAGAAATGTAGAGAGACACTTGTGGTAAAAAAAGCCTATTTCAGACACTTTATACTTAAACCCAACAAATGACGTGACTGGAGAAATCTCCCCATTACTCACACTGATCATATATATTACTTTTGTACATGCACTATATTTCTACAATAAACAGTGATGTGGTCATTCAATCGAACATTTTCATCAAAAGTTATAACTCACCCAGATGTAGCCTCTTTCTGCCTTTATGGTGAGGCATAAGGAACGGTTTTGGTGGAACAAGTTGTGTGAGTAATGGTTCTATTCTGTATGCTACCGGATCGAACTGCAATAAAATACGTTAAATTACTTGAATGGACCATTAATTTACAGGATTTTAAGAAATGTAAATTCCATTACATGAGTTTAATTTACACGTCAAAATATGTCAGGATTTTAAGAACTGCTAATTTAATCAAACAGCTTTTTACAATGCGGACTTGTCATTACACATTACCGGATGGAATATGTTAAAGAAGCCTGCACAGTTCAGAAATGTAAATTCTTCTCCCAAAAACTCCACACCTCGCGTTGTGAGAAACATGGCTACTGGTGAACCCAAGGCAAAGAAATTATTTGGCGAAAAGTTTAACCTGAAAGAGAATAAAATTATTTATGTTTACACATGAATAATACTTAATATAAACTGAACTTACAATTCGTCTAATACGTTTCAAATCGCAACTCAATGATCTTACTTTGGATAGGAAATAAGTGGAAGGCCAGTTCCAGACACTCCTTTGACAAAGTTTATGGGGTTACATGATGCTTCACGCAGTAGAGGATCACTGAAAATATAAGGAAGTATGTTTCTGAGATGCATAAACAAACATAAATTATCCTTTAAACTGAATAAATCATAAATTTCTCATTTATAATTTTAACTGAACAGATCATAAAAGTCTAAAGGAGGCACATAAAAAACTGAAAGGAAACAAAATCATGTATTGTATCGTAAAGTTTACTTTGTAGCAGCACTTTGTGCGGCTTGTTGGGCTGAATCAGCCGCTCTCTTTTCCTCCTCTGCTTTTAGTTTTCTTTCCATCTCTTCTTTTCTTTTCCACTCTTCTGCTTCTCTCTTTCGCTCCTGTAGATAATTCAAGTGTATTAGTTCCAATCTTAACAATTCCACAAATTACTTTTATAGCAGATGTTAATTGTCAAAATTGGATTCTACATAGTCTGAAATACTCACTTTCCTTGTTTTATGTAGTTTAATAAAACCTTGAAGCTTTTTTCTTGGACCCATCGGAATTCCCATTTCCTTGATATCAGACTCTTCACACATACTCTGTAAAATTACGAATTACATGTGTACATTAACATTACATTCAATCTGAAATTATTCTTTACCAATTGAATAGTTACAATCTAGCTTTATTGGCTTATTGTACGAAAAAGGTTGTACACAAATACGTACATGTATAATAATTACAAAATACCTACATGTATTATGCAAGTTTAATACAGCATATTATTGTAAGGATTGGTAAAAAATAAAATTGCATGTGGACACTAAAGTGCAATTTTATTCGTTGGAACACTTTTTCACACAGGGGACTATTAATATAAACTACTTTTTCAAATTAAATTAAAAAGTTATGTGAGTACTGTATAAATAGGTTAATAAAATGCTTTGATAAGTGGTATTTGCACTTTGTTAAACATGAAATACCGGTACACAAACAACTCATAGAAAGGCACCCGTACAAGCAAAATATGTAAGTAAACTTACAATCTTTTGTAACAAATGAAAGAAAATATAGGGCATTTGGTTATTACAGTATTTATACATTTACATAGATATTTCTGTTTATTGCAAATTGATAACCCGGCTGCAACAGAATATTGGATCATCATATTACAAAGAAACCATTAATTTAGTTTCTGAAATTTCAGGAATAGTTGTCAATCTTGCTTACCAATGTGTCCATATCAATCTTTTCCTTTTGGAACGTTTCAAGGTAATCTGTGAGTGACAGATGATCAAGTAGTTGTTCAAGTGTTTCAATGTTATCTTCCTGTGAGTCCGTTTCCTCCTGTATTACACCATGTTGATCTCCATTCTATGAATAACAATGCATGACGTAAATCTACCTAGTCTGTGTGAATACTACAAATCACATCGTTATTTCAGTAGCACAGAAATATGAAATTATTTTAAATTTAGAATATATTAACATACAAAACGAACAACTGTAACCTGTTCTTGTTGGGGTACATTTTGTGCTACTGGCTGCTGCACAGGTGGCTCATTCACATTTGAAAATCCTTGGTCTCTCTGGTGTGCCAAAAGGTCAAATAATATCAAGGCACCTGCAATTATTTCATGCTCATTTAGAACGACAGGTAGTCACGTAAATTTGCAAGTACGTCTATGTTTTTAATAGCCATTGTATGACAAATGGATCTTGAACAGTTATTGATGTTATTTATTTATTACCTAAGCTATGGCCTGCAACAGAAACTCCCCCTTTAAAGGAAGGATTTCTTCTCAGAAATAGCTCGTGCAATCTGTTCATTTCACTTCCTACGACATCGGCTATTTTCTGCAATGAAAATCCAAGAAAACAGCTATGATACCATCCATGATATCGACTTATTACTTCTAAATCTTTCAAAATTATTTACACATTCATCGAAATGTATAAAAAAATTATTTTCACTTGCTGCAAGAATCCCCGTACGCTTTTATTTACCTGGCAATATGCAGGACTTCCATAAAACAGAATGTCTAGCAGTACGTCATTCGTGAAATTTCGTAATTTACCAATGCTTGGTAAAGTAATGGCCTTTAATCTCCTAAAAATTAAATAAAAACACAAGTATTTTATAAGGAGCCAAGTATTTAATGTGGCCCTATATTACACTGATCACTGTTAATTAAATTAACATTGTGGCAGATTTCTATTGATGACTTTATATTACACACCTGTCTACTCCAGTGGCATCGCCATGAAGAGCATCGTGCCACCTAACTGGCAAAAATTCGACTCTTCCAATTCGTCCTTCGTCTTGATATTGCTTAAAGTGTGACTGTAACATTTGTAGTGAGATGTCTCGCATATCATCAACTGAAATAGAACAGCTGTCAAGTAAAATCTGCACCGGCTCGCTACCTTGCAGAAATAATCTTTAAATTAAGTTTAATATGTACTGAAATTTCCACTTTTTAACGAGGTGAAGATTTCTAATACGAATCCAATCATATTTTTCTGCAAGGGATGTTCATGGAATAGATATACAGAAGCTGATCTTTTTTAAGTTTAATGTGATCTGCCGACCACAGTGAAGCTTACTAATAATTAGTTTTAAACTTTCCTTCGGATATTACTTACCACATTCAATTATATTTCTAAATCTGAGATCACATGTTGGCCCTATACCATGCACAACAAAGACTAGATGGTCAACAGCAACTGGCTCTCCTAAAATGGACAGGTGTACATTATTGTCACAAAAGATCTCCTTTCGATTTTTATTTACTCCAATTAATTTTTCTTAATTCAAATTGGTGACCAAAATAACAAATACACGTACTTTTGTGTTGTAAACAGCTTACAAAATCCTCTTTCTACATTAAGGAAACTGATACAGACAGTTGCTGATTTTATTTACCTTCATCCAAGTTTTCAAATTCTTCTGTTCCTCTTTTTACAACCCTTGGTCTTGCTTGGTCACCCTATAGTGACAACAAAAGAAAACATATTTGGTATTTATTCATGAACTTGCCATTGAATAATGTTTAAAAATTACCCCTTGGAATTACGAATTCAAAGGCTCGAAACACAGTTAAGACTTTGTTACCTGCGAGGTGCCCCACTCATCTGGTTGAGATGATCCAGAATAGTGAACTATAACACTGGGATTGTGCATCACTATAGTCTCATTCCCATCAAATTCAAGACGTTTGTGCCAAACATTGTTTGTTACCGCATTTCTGTATTCATCCTAAAATGATACTGGTTTTTCATTGCATGCTGCATACTTATAAATTCAATGTGGGATGTGTCATTCTTAAAATTACATAATTTCATTATCAACAAGATGAAGTCTTCAACTACACAACCTTAAAGAACGATGAACGGTTCATTGCTTTTATAAAAGAAAAAAACCCCAAACAATTGCATGAAGTCAGGAATGGCTAACCTCAAGTCTCTCTGCAAAATTTTCATCATAAGGAAGAAACCTGGATTCCCCGTCTTCTTTGTAAAACCATGAACATCGACGAACATGAGATGTTGGTTCATCCCAATAGACCGCCGTTCTGCTCCTTTCTATTATATCTACGTCATATCTTCCTCCCTGTACA
Source organism: Haplosyllis anthogorgicola (assembly GCA_038406195.1). NCBI lineage: Eukaryota > Metazoa > Annelida > Polychaeta > Phyllodocida > Syllidae > Haplosyllis > Haplosyllis anthogorgicola. Next base: position 9,707 of record JBCAUI010003640.1, read on the forward strand.
CTCACAACTAAATTGTCTTGTGCACCTAAGAACAAATATGCATGCATTTAAATGTAAGCCGTAATACAATAATATTACAGTACAATAAAACAATACATTGAACTTTTAAAATGAGTTACTATTGGTGGCCTCCATGTTCAACAATGGTCAATGATCTTTTTCCTCAGTTACATTTTTGTACTGTAGTCACTTTTACCTGATTTGAAGGCTTCTTCCAAGTTTTGGGAATCCAAAATCGAAAACGGTTTCCAAATCTGGCGTAATTCAATATGCACACTGTAGAACCAATGATACACAAGCGGTGCATAGTAACCCTACAATTATCAATTGTTAAGTTCAAATCAACCTATTATTATTATTATTATTATTGTAATAATCTAATAAATACTGAATATTAAAAGTCACAATATAGCTTGGTTAATGCTTCCCACCACATGGTGCCAACTAATGACGCCCGGAAATGATGTGTTACATGCCGCGCGTGCGTGACACCACCGAAAAGCCATATAAAATAGAGCACACATGAGCAGCGCATCCAGAAGGAATTCAGTAATAAGAGGGATCACATCAACATATATCTATTTTCTAGTTGCCTCAG
>JBCAUI010003651.1:0-10304 GCA_038406195.1 Haplosyllis anthogorgicola
CTATTTATACATTTGCATTTATCAGTACAAGTTATATTTGTTTATATTTAATCAAGATAAAATTGATAAGATTCAATAGTTTGAGCAAAGTTAAGGCTGACAGCATATATTGATATTTTGACCAATTTGCCCCCACTTATATCGATTCTGGTTATATTGATATCCCGCTAATATCGATATTTTTTCCCGCGCCAAAAATATCGATATATCCGGGGACGAGTGTACATGTCACATGACGTGCAGGCGCAAGTTGCAGTCAAATTAGAAATTCATAAACAGCGAATTGCCTTAAATGTTTTACCTGTGGAGTTTTTTTTAATTTTTTTATTTTGAAAACTTTGCAATAAAATGCATCAAGTAACCCGTGCAGACAAGAACCAAAGTCAAATTATTGTCACTCTGACATATTTCATTATCAATGGCTGTTCTTACGATAGTAATTCAAAACACAGCCGGGAATTTTTTGTTTTCCCTTTTGTTCTGTTTGTTTCAAAATTGGTAGGAGTTTCGGGGCTGGGAAAGAAAACATTCGAAACATGACGTCAAAATTGGGGTTTTCTCGTATTTATTAAACCTTACGTTTAGACCTATTATATTTATATTTTTATCCTAATGCATAAATTACTATAATCATTAATATAATGAATATAAATATAAGTCCACGATCAGCAGCTTTTAAGCCACTGATAGTTGTTATTTTGGTCTTGATGATCTCGAATTCGAAAAAATCTAATAGGTGAATTAAACTACATGTAATGTTCAAAAAATGTTTCAATAAGGATACGAATTATGTTGGAGGTAGTCTGCCTTTCAAAGTGACATTAAAGGGCAAAATGTTTCCATTTAGAACGTCTTGGCAGAGAACTGTTGAATGCATGTCTCGTGTACTTGGTATGTGGAGCGTGTAATGTTATGTCTAGCTGTCATGTCCATGCAGTTATTTAGCATTAATTTTTTCTCAAGTTTCATTCACACAGTCCAGGCAGGCTAGAATTGTGATAAATAAACCAAATATATATTTATTAATATATTAATTTATTTATTTTACACACAGCTGTTAAATGCCATGTCAGTCAGGTATTTTCCATAGCGTACAAAATAAAAATAATAGAGAGGTCAAGTTACCCATTTAACGTGAACTTGTATGTGTAAGAAGAGTACCGAAATCACCCGATTCCCCAACTCGGCGAGTAACTCGGCGATGTTATTCCACTGAGGGGAATCGGCTGATTTCATTTGACGTTTTTCTTTGGTTTAAATCACAGTTTTCATCTGAACAATTTAAACTTACACTTGTACGTACAGGCACACAGAAACGGGTAACTTGACCTCTCTAATAACGTAATTGTTTAGACAAGATGAAAGCGAATAGATAAATTAAGGCTTGGCACTGGAATTTAAAAGAAAAACTCAAATAGAAGATGAAACATGTTTGGCATTGCAAAACAATGTTACATCGGCTAGTTTCAACTAGTTTCAAAGCAAGTTATTTGGAAAAAATAATTTTATTGTTATAAATTTGTCAATAGTTAGGGACAGCTACGTTCAATTCTTAGTACCGCAAATGCCCGTGCAATGTAATTAAAATCATTTAAATAATGGCCCAACAAGATTTCACAAAGCTGATAACCGACTTGTTTATTAACAAACTTGCAGCTCTATGTTTATTGATTATTGCCAATAATGAAAACAGAAGCCATAGGAATAAAGCACACGTATCAGAGTGATCAATAAGCCAGCTTTAACTTTCATTCGGGATCAGAACTGAACAATGAAGCTGTCCACAGATGAAGTACTGAGTTACTGAGTTACATTATTCACACCTTTAACCCCTTTCTTTCGCTTAAGTTAAATTTTGAACTTCCCACCAGTTCCGAATTCTAGACTTCTCTACCGTATGGTCATTTTCAAATGTGCCCAGTTTCAATTTTGAAGCATTGGTAAATTGTTATACGACTCTAGGTGGTGGCACCCCATGAATAGACCAAATGGAACATTGATCAGGTGCTCCTCGCTTACTGTAGTAAAATACGAATGGTTGTATTGAGGGCCACTGCGGGATATTTATTTTAGTTCACACAAAAACCCGCTGTTGGTACCCACATTAAGAAAGGGTTAATTCACACATTGGAATCGCTCTAATTTCCGATATGCAGAGAATGAAATGCCCACCAAGCAGCACAGCGTGGAATTAATTTGTTCTTAAACGTTAACAAATTGATAAAAAAAAGTCAGGAATTGCATTTTTAACTTTTATTTATTACTATTACCTTTTTTTCTTTGTAAAGTAATCTAATTAGTTTGAGAAACCAGCTCCTGAACTTCCCTCCGATTTCAAAATATGCGGTACAAGATATAGAACAATAGAATTCCACTCCGTGCTTTTCATGTACTGTTGTTCAAAAATCTTATCCTTTGTTGAATCACTTTGAATTAAATGAAACTGCCATTAAAATTCAGCTCAGGTGAAGAAGCAACACATCACAACAATGGCGGGACAGTACAAGGAGTACGTGTGCACTCTGGATGAGAAGACCCTATTGAAAGCTCGTGAAGAATTAAACGAAGATCCAGCCGACAGGATGAATGCTGTAGAAAACTTTAGAAAACTCATTCAGGAAAGGGCTCCTCATCTCATATGCAGTTTGGGTAAACAAATTTATATCTGTCAAAGTTTCAAGTCTTTTGGGTTTGAACTGTAAATTTCCAAACGTGTTTGCATTTTAAAGCATCGAAATAATGATATTCCATCTTTTTCGTCTGTTGCATTTTTATTTTTTCATTCTCTTCTTACATTATTTTTAACGGATGGCTTGCCCTTTTGTACGTCCGTCTGTCTCCCAGTTTCATAATTTCCAAGTTCGGTCTTATGTCCGTGTTTCTGCTCTTTCCCTGTTTGTCTATTCGTTTTATTTGTCCAATGTCCTTTATCTCTCTCTCTCTCTGTCTTATTATTATTATTATTATTATTATTATTATTATTATTATTATTATTATTATTATTATTATAACCTTATCGAAACAGTAAAAAGTATTTCATCCTTACAAACTCATTATTCTGTCTGTTCAGAAACTGAGTTCTTACTACGTTTCTTGAGAGTCGCCAAGTTCAGTCAGCTTGAGGCGTTAAAGCGATTGGAGAAATACCTGGAGCTGTTCAACACCATGCCGGAATGGCTCAGGGACATAGATATGGAGGAACAAAAAGTGAAGGAATTTCTGGATATCGGGTGAGTGCTGGGAGAAATCTATGATCAATGTAAACAAGGAACAAGTCTTGTGAAAGCCAAAAATAAAAGATCAGAAAGAGTGTATGCAAGCATGTGTGCGAGAGAGACAGAGACAGACAGACACAGACAGACAGAGAGAGTTAAACGAAGCAGATAGACTGTCAGACATTTGAATACAAATTACACATGGGATTTGTGGCCCATCAGGTGCTGCACCCTCACGCCCGAGAAAGAAAGAAAGCTTCATTAGTTTACTATTGGAAAGAGCAATGTGTTGTACACAATAATCACCTTTTAGTTAAAAGATGACTAGATCTCTACTGCATTACTAGTAGTATTTGTATTACAATGATAATACCAAATTGAAAATCGTTGTATCCTAAAACTTTGATTCTTAATCGATTTCCTTTGTTTTCAACTAAACCATTTTTTCAGAAATGTCATGACGTAATTCTTGAATACAAATTACGCCCTCGGACCCTCAAACAACTTCTTGTTGAAAATTGCAGAACTCGCGCATTCACTATGACAGAAATCTCTTTATTTTCAGATACATTCTCATATTGGGCGTTGATGATGAAGGACGTCGCGTCATGCTGAGCAATGAAGGTAACTCTTTCCCTGATAGGTAAAGTGGTCTGCCAAGCTATTTCAGCAAAGGTCCGCTCCTGTCAGTCAACGTTGCCGGGTTCAGTGAGACAGACACACGGACAGAAAGACAGACAGACAGACACTTTCATTTTCCGTGTATTAATCCAGGTAAGTTTGACCCAACGCAGACGAGATGTAGTTTGGCAGATGGGGATTCATTCAATGTTGAATGGATTTCTTTACCTGTTAAAGTAATTGTGAAACACTTACAAATACTGATCTACTAAACGCTTATCAAATGTATCAAATGTATAAACTTTAAGTTATTAATGCACATAAAGTGATCATCTCTGTTAGTGGTAGATGTAGTAGCAGATGTGACCGTCGCGATCACTGCATGCAAGAAAGAAAGAGTGCAGGTGAGAGAACCACCCTGGCCATTGGTGGAGCCAGTGGGGTCGCACCCGAACAGCCCAAATTTTCTTCATTTTCATGCGGTTTTGGCGATCTTTACTCGAATAGTGGGAAAAAATTGGGGCGCCCCAAGGTTGGAGACCCCGTACGAGATATCCTGGATCCGCCACTGCTGGCTTCAAAAGCCATTGGGAGGGTCCAAAACAGGGGTAATCAGTGGCCCCACGAATGGACCCTGGTCAAATAATAATTTACAAAAAAGAAAAAAAGATAAATTTTATTTTATTTCAAGGTGGTTTTGACCCGACTCAGAAGGGATTCAGTAAGGACGCCATGATGAAGTGTATGTTCGGCATCATGATCCACCTCATGACAGACGAACCGACCGTCATCAACGGCGTCACGGGCGTCGGCGATCTGACGCACTTCAGCGTCAAACACCAGATGTTCTGGACGCTCGACGACGTGAAGAAACAGTCCGCAATGATGAATGTAAGTCTCTGTCTGTCTGTTTATCTGTCTATTTGTTTGTTTGTCTGTCTGTCTGTCTGTCTGTCTGTATGTCTGTCTGTCTGTCTGTCTGTCTGTCTGTCTTTTTATGTTTCTCTCTCCAAATTTTGTGTCCTGCTGAGACTCCAAAATGAAATGGACCATAAGGAAACCATAAGGAAAGTCTGTCTGTTTGTCTGTCTGTCTGTCTGTCTGTCTGTCTGTTCCTCTTTCTTAAATACAATATGAAACTTGTGACCACGCGATAATGTTTCCAGCACGCGAAAAAGTACCTATGAGTTTACAATAAAATTGACTCGAACTCTTTTATTTTTGAAAACTTCCATTTTCATTTTTCACTGTCCAAAAATTTAACCCATAATTTCTTGCTTGATATTGTTTTACATTTAGGATGAATATCCAAACGAAATTGTTTGTATATTTTGCTATAATATTGCATGCATATGGGATCTTTCTTCTGTTGCAGGGAGCGTGGCCCACCAGGTGGAAGGGATTCTACTTCTACAACCACGGGCCTGTGTTCGAGGTCCTGTGGAACATGTTCCGACCCTTCCTCAGCCAGAAGATGAAAGGCAGGGTGAGAACGATCACCTTACGTTTATTGTTCCACTTGGTTTGACCAGTGTGTGGAATCGGTGCATGATTTATTCTCATTTTCAATTTTGAACACATTTTCACCTTAAACGTGAATAACTTCCTATGTCAAACCGGATCTTGCACATTGATACCGCCTTCTATTCACCCGAACACCCCTGGTACCTGCTGTTCAACTTCTATCCACTGAGTTACAGTCTGACGATTTCAGAATTCTTCTTATACGTGTAAGTAAAACGGGCAACTGAAACTCTGTATTACAGCTCCAGATGTGCGGAAGTAACCTAGAGGCGATTTACGACAAGAAGATTCCAAAGCGCCTGTTTCCGGCAGAATATCTCCCTGACGACTACACAGGACCCAATTCCGGCACTGTGCAGGATCTCATCAGTAAGCTCCTCAGTTACATCTCATTTTAGCCAAAGATTATTTTTAATTTTTGTTGGACGAGGGTCCATTTGTGGGGCCACTGATTACCTCTGTTTTGGACTTCGTGTGACCTTCCTTATGGGTTTTAAATCCAGGGTGGATCTCTCGCCTGCACTCTTTCTTGCTTGCTTGTGGTGATCCTAAAGGTCATGTCTGGCACCACATCCACCTTTTCCATCAATAGGGGTGCACAGCAGACTGACCCTCCATGTATCCATTATGCAAGCAGAGGAGGGCAAGCAGCAGTGGAACACAAACTCAGGCACTCAGCCAAGGCTAGCTAGCCGGCCAAAGATTTTGTTGAAAAATATTTTGTGGACCGTGGTCCATTTTATAGAACCAGTAGGGATAACTTGGGATAACTCTTCTCATGAATTTCAAAGCCAAGTTGGATCTGTCGCTGGCGCGCTTACTCCATTGTGCACTTTGATCACCAGAGTCACTTCTTGCTTGCTTCTGTTTTCTGCACAATAGGGTGGTAAACTGTGTATGGATGTTAGCAGGCAGCTGTTCACAGCAATGAGGCTTATGCGAACAGTGGCGATTAAATTTCAAAACTTCGTTTTCATTGCAACACAAATAATGTTTTAAAACTAAAATTTTGGTGTACTAAACTGCAATGTTAAAGCACAGAAATTATCTGCCGTAAACAATTGTGGCGGCACCTGACGGACATTCTACACTTCGTTCCCTACTGTGAGGGCATTGCAGTACAGGCAAAGCGTTAGGAATAGCGTCACCCTTCCATCACAAAAAGATTGATGTGATGACAAGTTGGACTTTCCTCTAGTAAGCTAATAGAGCTTTCTTTTCGGGGGCTAGGGTGCAACACCTGACGGGCCATAAATCCAAAGTATTTTTACTTTTCTGATGTACACTGATGTAAGCAACACTTACTATAACCACAAACGCTCGTGCGGTTAAGACGTTTACCCACTATTTGGATGCTTATCATCAAAGATTAGGCAACTTACCAAGTGTTTATGGTTATGAAATAATCCTGTTAATTCGGATATTTTGCAGACTCGCTGAAAAACGAGATGTTGAAACCGGAAGTTGTCGCCAAGATAAAGTACGAGACGAGTTCTGCTTTCCGATTGGACGAGAGCAAACGACCGAAAGATGACGTCCCGTTACAGTCCTTCAGGAAACTCAACGTTGACTAAACAGAGAAATCATAGCGAGTTTAAGTTGCGCGTTTTTATGGCTGATAAAAGTGTGCATTTCAAGAGGGGTATATTTTGATTATACATAATGAGCAGTTCGTTTTCATGAACTTAACGCCCATTCTTTAAAGTTGCATTAAGCCGAATGTTGGTTTCTAACGTAACGCCCACAGGGTAACGTTGCATTATAAACCAACATAACACGACGCTTAACACATCAATTTCTTGGAATTGGATGCGTTAAAAGTTTTGACTGTTGCATCAAAGGATGAGAGTTAAGTTCATGAAAACGAGCTGAAAATCCTAGCAAATATGGCTGATTCTACCAAAGCAACAAGGACCTTCCAGCCTGTAAACTTCGGAATTCTTCTCTCTGTAATACAGATCTTATGAACAGATCAAGATGATAACAACTAAGCTGTACTTAAGACTAATAAGCCGACAGCATAGTTTCCAATGGTGGAATATTGTTCAAGACTAATTTCTGTGCTTGTGGCAAAATTACCTAGAAGCTTAAATTTAAATTGATTGCAATTAAAAAACAAAAGGTCATTTGATACTTGCAAATGGTGTTAAGCTGACAGACTGGTACATCAGTTTCCATGACGTTATGTTTGTTACTTATGTAGAATCTGAGTATTTCACACAAATCCTCTGTAGACGTACGTCGAGCTTAATCTCGCTATTACAATGTTATGTAGTCTTTAAACTTCTCATCTCATTTGGATTAGATTTTTATACTGTTTGTGGCCATTTTTTACATTATCAGAATCTGTAAAATTGTTTTGCGTGTTATGTTTTAGATTACCATTGGGGTTAATTTAATGTCCAACTGTCTGGCACAAAGTACCGTATTTCTGAGAGGGATGTACAATTATTGAATGGAATGAAAATCCCCGTGTTTCTTTGGTTTTTTGTGACATTTCAAAAACGATTTACAGTTTCTCACCTGGAAATATGGATAGTGTTTCACAAGCAGACGTAGGCTTGCAGTCTAGAGTTCTCAAATTGCGAAACGTGTCTAATAGTTTAATATTAATATTTAATTTACAGCGGATAAAGCAGAAATCTGAGACAATTCTTGCTTGTTTCACAAGGTCGTGGTTGTCTCTCTGACATCTTTGAGGTTTTTATATTTCGTTTGCTGTAATTCGGCGCAGGGCATGTGAGTAAAGAACTATGACACTGAGCTAGAGTTTGAACGTTATTCTGGATTTCTTTATTCAAGGGTAGAACCCTGCATGCAAACATAAAGCAGGACTAAATTAAGTAACAAATAAACAACTCAACAAAAAGAACTACTCTTTGTTTTCCAAGAATTAGATATATCTACTTGCCAGACTTTAAATAAATATTAATCCCATCACTCTGGCTTCAAATGAAATGCATATTGTAATTTACAATTAGATTCCCACTTAACAATTATCCCTATTAAAACCCACTTAATTACCTGAGATGAAGAGACATGTAGCCTGCTGGACAAACAAATTCCTTCTATTTGTGTAAACAATGGAATCTCTTTTATACCTTTTCGGAGTATCTATTATGTCATTATGCTATGACATCATTGGTGATGTCACAATATAGGTCATGTGACCTGATACAACCAGTTTCCTGCCATGGTGGGAGTTTCATCTAGTCTAATGAAACAATAATCGAGCGTGTAGGTAATTCTTTATTTCACATTGTGACACTTGAAATGGGAAAAAACCCCAAGATTGATGGGTCAGTGTATGAAGTGGCCAAAACGTGTTCAAGATATAATTTTTCAACTGAAAAATGGAATTTCACCCCTCCTCGTTTCCTCATTTTCCTGTTTTTTTCTACCTTTGAAATGACACAAAATGCAAATGAGAGATTTGGTCACCATTTCATAATACATTTTTATGTTTTTCATGTCTTAAAATCAATAAAAACTAATACAAAACAGGAAAATGAAGACTTCATTCATCATTTTTAGTTCCATGGAATAGATGTAAACAGAAAAACGGTGAAATGGGATATGCAATCTCCATTTTCTATTTTGTGTTATTTGTAAGTTATATAAAAAAACAAAAAACAGTGAAATGAGTGATCGAATCTTCATTTTTCCATGTTCAGTTCAGAAAATAAGCTTGAAAACGTTTTGGCCACTTCATACACGGACCTTGATGGAACCATTTGAAACCACCGAGGCCAGTTCCTGAAATTCCTATCATTTTGGAAACGTACAGAACAAAAGAGAAAGCAAAGGAATTCCACGCTATTATTCCAAAAATTATAGGAATTTCATCCCCTGTTAAATTTCAGGACACGTTCCCATCAGCTTCGACTTCTCATTTTTCAAACTGCGTTTGCAGTATGCACAAACATTATAGTAAGCGTTATGCACTCTCATTACCATATGTGTGAAAATATATATGCGTAGATGCTATTAAACGTAGATGATTGCACAGACATTTATATGGAATATATTAAAGTAAATTAAATTAAAGTAAAATATGAGTGCGGAATTATGTCTAAGGACAATCAGCTTAAATATTACGCAGAAATTTTTATTGCATTAAATTGACGAATGCGAACCTAGTGTATACATGCAAATTAGGAATTTTTTTTGGTTTTTTTTATAATCTATGCACCAATTGTATCAATTAGCGCATAATAAACACAATTACAGATTTGAATGTGTTATTTATTTTCTTGAACGGGACTTTTACCTTCAATTTCATCGGCAGAAGAGACGTCCTTTCCCATTCTCCTCCACGGTCCTATGTTATTTTCATTTTCATGCAGTTTTTTCCTGAGTTTTGGGCGAAAAATAGGTAAAGATTGGGTTGGAGCCCCTCCCCCCCCCCCCCGGATACGGGAAATCCTGGATCCGCCACTGTCATTGTACAAACATTTTATTGGCAATAAATAACCTCATGCGTTATGATATTTGGTTTATTGGAGAGAGACTTTAATGCAACACATACACCCTTTTACAGTTGGAAGTTACAGGTGAGTGAAGATCGTCACCTTTTGGGTAGGAGTCGTGTAAGTCAGTTAAGGTGGCTACTGTTACAATCCAATTCTCTAGATTTTAACCTATACAGTGAAAATACGGAATTTTTCATTAACAGCTCTCGAATTCCTTTCAAGAAGACTATTTAGTGTGCACGTACAGAAATTGGCAATTCGAAAAACACACAACCAAAGGGTTGCACAATGATAGACCTACGCTAAGGTGAGTTTTCTGATAAGTTCCTTGCTTGGAAATTAAATGTAAACTGTATTTGAAGTAGAATTGTGTGAAACAGCGGTATGTGCGAAAACAAGTTACCTTTGACTTACATTTCATTGGCGGATCCAGGATTTCTCGTACGGGGGGGGGGCGCCCGGCCCGTAGGGG